>JAGGAQ010006126.1:0-35232 GCA_017657225.1 Termitomyces sp. T69sscA
GCCGGGCACAGCCACCTGTCAGGTTAACCCCGAGATCGTGATGTCATCTCGGATCACCGATCCGTGATGCCGGTCATCACCGAGCACAGCCACCTGTCCAGAACGTCGAGATCATGATGTCGTGATGGGTTCGCGATCTCATCACTCGGCATCCGCCTTTTGGCATCAGTCTCATTTTTGACTTCTTTCTTGCCAACGCGGTGTCTCCCGCCATTGGTGTGGGTTAACGGTTGTATCTCACGAGGTACGTCTACCGTTTTCGACGTTTTCTCACTGCTTACAGTTTTCAGCTATTTTGTGAAGCCCTCGTATCATTGTGAGCCCGCTTCAACAGCTCGCTTTCAAAATAGACCAAGAAACCTTTTTATGGATAAGTATGAGAAAGTGAGACGAGCGATCTGCGGACAAAAACGGAAAACCATACCACGTATGGTCTCCTTGCGGTCCGCAGGGATACCCACCCACAATGGATTGCGACCTTCTACTATCTCTCTCCATTCGTCTCTTGCTTCACGTTCGGAACACCGGGAAGGCAAACGGTATGAAAGAAGTCGGCGGATAGCATCTAGGGGTGATCCTGGCGCAGCATATGGAATGAGCCGTATCAGTCTTGAACGAATGTCACCTGAGAGGTACCTGATCCATTTCAAAGGAAAGGTGATGAAAGTTTGTGGAGCTAACCGATGGAAGGTCCACCGAGCACACGGATGATTTCGCTGGAAGAACCACCGTCATCAGAAACAGGCAAGACGTAACAGGCATTACTGAATGCTGCGCAGATAGCATTTCCACCGGTACCACCAGATACGACTACGAACGATCCAGTTGACTTCGTCACTTCGTGTGTCGGTTGACTATAGCTAATCTCAAGCTTTGGAGTTTTCGGTTCACCATGACTGGGCTGTGCAGGTCCTGCAGGAGGATGATCTGGTATATTCGAGGTTCCTTGAGTGGGTAAATCAAATATTGCTGATTCAGGACTATCCAAAAACTGTGATGTGACCGCAAGAGTTAGCCCATAAGATGCGTCTTCGTGTATGTCAAGAGGCATATATGAGTAGTTATGGAGTACTCCAAGAGCCAGCTAAGTGAATAGACTATCATAAGTCGTCGGCGGAGTTGCCGGATCGAATTGTACTTTGTTCCTGTCAAGTTCCTGTCTTTGTTCCAGGCTATCTCCTAGTACTAGTTGCTGGTGAGGTGATATCGGCTTCTTTACGAGCTTTGGAGTCTTTCAGTGCTCATAATTTCATTCCACTGACTACACTGAGATACCTCTGAACAACGATGCCCAAACCTTTTCCGGCTCTCCCAGGCTTTTACTACTACTTCTTCCTCTATTTTGAACCTCGTCAGTACTTCGCCGGTGTTTGGAACGTTATCATGAGCAAGCACTAAAATAATTACGTAGTATCGACCTTTGCACCTTCTTTGGTCTGCATTTTCGGCCCTGGAGCTGCATGGTTCTATCATGAGCTTATTCCCTCTAACATCCCGGCGCCGATGGGTATACCAGCTCGAAGTCTTGCAGCCGTGTGGCAGCTGGTCAACGGTAATTTTCCACTTTGTGAAACCTTACATCCACGATCTAACTCGCACGCAGCGTACATGCTCTTGTCACTGCTGCAATTCTTCGGATTCCGCGCTATCAGAGACACTCTAGCAGACAACCCGGCTGCACAGGAGCGTATCCTGGGAGCAAGTATGATGTGTCTCGCCATTGCTGACGTGAGTGCCGTTGCTTTACTTCTGACCGATGCAACACAGAACTTCCCACTTCTCTGAAGGTAACACAGTAAGTAGGCCATCATCCGTACGCTGTGTGAGATCATGACGTGTTTGAGCAGTGTTGCTGCAAGCCTACTTACCGCCCCGGCAGAGATCAGGTTTGATGTTATCCGTTGGAATGGAATGTGGCATGGTAATGTTACGTTTGTTATTGTGCTATGCCTCGTCAGGTATGATCTCGAAATTATAGTCCCTCGACAAATGACGATAGAATCAATGTAACTGATGCACCCTAGGCTGGCATGGTTTGTCGGATTAGGACGAACCCGTTTTTACTTCGGGCAACCAAATACGAAGAAAACAATCTAGGTCAGATTCCTGGGGTCCAGCCCGGCTGGAAGACTGTACGTTGGGATTGTTCGACCTGAAGTGACCTCCGGATATGTAACAGATTTGGAACGATGTGTGAATGCAATTATATTCTTGGTGTTTCATATGTACTATAGGGTTGCTGCTCAAATGGACGTTATGGTAGGTCAATATATCTACTTCGTAGAAGTCCACGCGTAGAAAAGGGCAAGAAGAGAAGATTGTCCTCCTAATAGCCATGCTATTAATTATTGACCACAGTAAACCGTTTTAATGGAGGCCGACGCGGAGGCGGAGGGTCTGGAGTGTCTGATGAAAACTCATAATAACTAGACATATCTACGTCTGATACGTCTAATCGTGGTGGAACATCATCAGCCTCCCGTTGTGTCCGTCGCTGCCACTCCATAATGGATAATGGTTGATTCGGCTCATTGCGAGGATCTAATGATTGGATAGGGATCACTTCTCGGTTTGTCCGGTAGAGTTGATGGGTCAAATCAGGGCGTTGGAGGCGTGGATAGATTGGATGCACTGTGGTTATTGGCGGTGGACGGCGAAAAGTAGGAGCAGTGGCACGCTCTTGATTTACGATTGTCGGCTCGAATAAAAGACTGGGATTGAAAGAAAATCGGCTCCTTTGCCTACTGCTGCGCCACCAACCCCGCATCCTGGCAAAAGGATTTCTGCTTGTATACTCTGGTGAAAGAGCTGCAAGGTGACGGTCATTGCTGGATCCCTTCCAAGTACTTTGACGATGCCAAAGAAAGGCCACCAAGACGAGTAAGGTTCCACCTAGAGATCCCAGCACACTTCCAACAATCTTTCCAGCGGGGTTTACCGTAGACGATCTATTCCCTGCAGACAGATCAGACGCATGAGCTGCGGGACCAGCGGAAGCCGGTTGAATGGGGGCCGCTGTTGCAATCAGGTCACTTTCGTAGCTGTGAATGAGCTAGTGAGTAGATGACGAGTATGGACATCTAGATATGCCTACCTATAGATGATATAATCAAGAAGTACTGTCGACGTTGCTCCACCAACACGACCGTTTTGGATTGTAAGTACATGTTCGTCATGTGGCAAGGATTGGTTGGCATAAACAAGGACGTTGTACTCGAAAGTGCCATCATTCACCAGTGTCCTAGAATAATTTCCTGCTAACTGAGTATCGATGAGAAAAGTTATGTCCATTGTATGTCTATACAAAAGTGTCATATACTTATCATGGAGTATACAGCTACGATCGGACATACTGGGAAAAAGTCTCTATGTTGGCAATGACGCAGTATACATATACAGCGGACCCTGTAATGCGCATTAGCAAGGAATTACCCTCGAATCTGTGCGTTGAACAATACCAAAAAATGGAACGGTGGCAATGACGGGGGCAATTTCAGCACCTGGTTTGTTCTGACAAAGTTCAGACAAGATTGGATTACAGTTCAAGAGAAGACATACAGCTGTGCCATTATGCCAAGTTCCTGAAGTCCAAGGCATGATTAAAAACGGAACAACCTGGTTTTACCAAGCATACCATGAAAAATCCTTGTCCGGTTGAGCTCTTTCTCAGCAGAGCATAAGACAGATTTTGGATCGGCACTCCACTGGTGGGGTGGAAGATAAGTAATGTCCTCTCCATAACTGTCATCGATCGTGACATTGACAAGAACCGCAAGTGATATCTGAATCAAAGAGTGGATAACAGCAAGCCATTTAGAAAGATGCATAGACAAAGAATGGATAAACGTCGATTGAGAAAGGATGGCCGCAAGATAGATATCACCTAACGGAATAAAAACATGTGGTGAAAAGACGGGGAAGACGGGGAAGACGGGACTCGGAAATGACACTTCGAAACTTCAAGTACCAATTGATAGATAGCGACTGCCGGACGAGCTTGTGCTCGCCAAAACGACTTCTGTACATCATTGATTATGATGTTTCCGACGACCATACTTCGTTACCGGTCTTCAGGGGTTCGCGAGAACTGAGCCGATTTGGAATTATGTAATATTTGGCATTTTCCCCCTCTCACTGCCTCTATTGACTAGGACATCTTACATCCATCCACGCCTGCTGTAAACTCAAACACATCTCAATGTCATCAGAGGATATTGCCGAAGAGATTCGGGTTAGCTTTCCTGGAACAGAAGAGGTTATTATCCAGTACCTGGCGGGATATCTAGTTGATGATGCTGGGGAGGAAGAAGACGTTCTCCAGATTGCTTACCATATCCTCTCGTCTCTTGCTGGAGACAGAGCTGATACTCTCAAAAAACTTATGTCCAGACTCGAAGACCTTCTAGAAGAACAACTGAACGCTCGCTCGAAGAGAAGATCTGGTCCAAAACTTATGAAACTGGATAAAGTCATGGACATGAGCAAGTCCCAAATCTCAAATACTATTGCTCTCTCTGAGGGTGTGGATCTCGAATCCATAAATAAGGGGAAGTACGTACGCACTACCTGTATCATTCTACGTAGTCTGATAAATGATAACTTGAAAAGAGCATCTCGAGTTGATGTGAAAAAACTTGAAAAACAAGAGGCTAAACTCAGAGTCAGGCTTTTTATCCACATGAGTTACTGATTATCGTTGACCGCCGTATAGGCGAAGATCGAGAAGCGGTCTAAGAGAGATCTCTATGAAGGCTCGAAATTGCTAGATGCTCATCGGAAACAAGTTGCGTCAATGCATTGAATAGACGTACTCTACTGATCCCTTCAAACGTAGCAAACATACGAGGAGATGTTCATGAAAGTTTGCAAAACCATTATTTATGTCAGTTGAAGCAATACTCATCTATCCCGCCAGATCAATCCTTTGGAGTCCGCTGCTTCATCAAGACAGAAGAGCAAAGACATACACTTACCTTCTATAGATGTTAGCTTTGGTTCGAATCGAATTTTGTGAGTGCATGCCTGACATATCCGATGTCCACGCTTGAATGCATTCCAAGATCCGGCGCTTCATTAACGTTGGCTCACGGTCGTCGATATGGTCTCATTGGAAGGAACGGTGGGATATTAGTATTTTTTTGTCTACTCGTTACTGTTGCTAACATCTCTAAGGTGTTGGTAAATCTACTCTTCTCCGCCATATTGCCATGAGAGAAGTCCCAATTCCTCCTCATATCAGTATTTTGTTCGTGGAGCAAGAAGTGGGCACTTCAGAAATACTCAGCTGGATTTATATTAATAGTTGACCGTTTTAGATTGTCGGCGATGATACACCTGCCATACAAGCTGTTCTCAAAGCTGATGTTTGGAGAGACCATTTACTCAAAGAGGAGGTCTCGCTGAACGCGAAGCTGACTGAACTCGAAGCAGAGGGCGACGAAAAAAGGTTCGAAGATGTTCGTGAAGAATTCTCTACTCGACTGGCAGAAGTACATGCACGGCTCTCTGACATGGATGCAGCGAGTGGTCCAGCCCGCGCTGCTGCGCTTCTTGCAGGTAAATAACTTGTTTTCAGTTGATTCAGATAGCTTACTTTAATAAGGTTTGGGCTTCAGTGAAGCAGATCAGGGAAGGCCAACAAAATCTTTCAGTGGTGGCTGGCGGTTTGTCTTTTGTTTCAACTTCAGGTCACAGTCTTATCCTTTGTATAGCATGCGTCTCGCACTAGCTAGAGCTCTCTTCGTCAAGGTGAGGGTATCGGATTTTTCGGCGAAAATTTAATTTCTAATTGTTTTGTGTAGCCTTCCCTGCTCCTTCTTGACGAACCCTCCAATCATAGTGCGTTTTAGGGTCGCTTGGAAAGAAATCCTTTTGATGACACGCATCTTTTGTCAGTTGATCTCAATGCGTTGGCATGGCTTGAAGACTATCTTCAAACATGGACAGGCACCCTCCTCGTTGTGTGAGTGTATGTTTACGCCATTGGATTACAATTTCTAATCTCTTTTTAGATCTCACGACAGGGCATTTTTGTCGGCGTTTTTCTGTTTAAAACGTTTTTGTGAGCTCACTGTAGCGAAACAGGGATGCCATCGCGACGGACATTGTACACCAACACTCTGGACGACTCGACTATTACAAAGGGTGGGTTCCTAAGGATGTTCAGGAGTATACAAGCTCACCGTCTCCATTCTGCAGAAACTTCACGCAGTTTTACTCGACGAAATCAGAGCGCGACCGTAATTTGCGGAAGGAATATGAAACACAGATGGAATATCGAAAACATCTGCAATCATTCATTGACCGCTGGAGGTATAACGCCAACCGCGGTGAGTGATGTGGGCGAATATGCCCTTATCTCCAGGAGCGGAAGCTGATGTTCTTATAGCTGCTCAGGCTCAGATGAAAATAAAAATCCTTGAGAAGGTCTGTTTAGTCATATTCAGCAACTCCAAACCTGAGCAATCCATTAGTTGCCTGATCTACAACCTCCAGAACAAGAGGAGACAGAAACATTCAAGTATGTAACTTGTATCCTGTTGCAAAAAAACTTCTGATTCTTTACTAGGTTTCCCGAAACGGAGAAGATATCACCGCCGCTACTACAAATGTCTGATGTCACATTCGGATACACTCCTGAAAAGATCATCCTGAAAAATGTCTATTTTGATGTTGGGTTGGATTCCCGGATTGCTATGGTTGGAGCAAACGGCGCCGGAAAGTCGACTCTGTACGTTGGTTACTACGAAATCATTAGATACTATTCTTTTCTCTTTTTCTGACATCTTCATCAAGGATCAAGATCTTGACGGGAGAGCTGAACCCCGTGACTGGTCACGTCACTCGCAACGGGCGCCTACGAATGTACGCTGAATAGCCGAAATCAATCTTCTCTATGCGTGTTCGCTGATATTTATGTTGCTTATCCCCAGTGGATACTTCGCACAGCATCATGTCGAGACCTTGACACCAACAATGACTCCCGTCCAATTTTTAGCCTCCAAATTTCCCGGGAAGACCGAGCAAGAATACAGAAGTCATCTTGGAAATTTCCAGATAAGCGGAATGACAGGGTAACATCTACTTCACAACCAGTTGTACGGTAATTGACAACGCATGCAGCATGCAACTGATTGGAACTTTAAGTGGAGGACAAAAATCACGTGTAGCGTTTGCTGTTTTGTCACTTCAGAGGCCTCATGTCCTTTTGCTTGATGAGGTGAGCCGTCTACGTCTAATTTTTGCTCGTAAGTTGAATTAATCGTGTAGCCGACTAACCACTTGGATATCGAGGTATTAATGATGTTGAATTCAACAACTTGTGCTGATTACACTATCATGATAGGGTCTTGATGCTCTCATGTTGGCGCTTCAAAAATGGAACGGAGGCGTCATCATTATTTCTCACGATGAGAGATTCATTACAACGGTAGCTAAAGAGGTACGTGTTTCGTCTTTTTCAGCATGTACGAACCCAATTGATATGGATGCATCATAGTTATGGGTTTGCGGAGATCAAACAGTCACGAAGTTCAAAGGCGATGTTCAGGCTTACAAGGTCAACCTTGGATTTCTGTTTCCAGGGTTCTCATCTGATCGTCCTTCAGAGCTTGATTGTAAACAACATAAAAACAAGACCCTGAGGCTCATGCCCACGTGGTATTTGTTGATGATACAGATTGAACCATACAGATGAGCACATAAAGTTGAAACGGCAACCCAGTAGTAATTCATATCAGTATCATTCTGTGGTCTTTGTCCACCTATGATTAATTAATCCAGATAGATGGACGTTTTCCATGAAGGTCTACAGTAATAAAATGATCTGTTTGTTTCAGATTTCTTCTACGCGATCATGGCGAGGACACAGGTGTAATTCCAGCGGCGCTGGTATCAAAATTGTGATGGTACGACTGCACGTGCTGAAACTGAGGCTTACGGTAAGGAAACTGGGTCTTTTGCGTCATCTGGTTGGATTTTCAGTATTTGCTGACCCTGAAATATCGTACCGTCAGTGCTGAAATCGTATTCCACCAGTCAGTGAAGCTACGGACCTCGTCAGATTTGAACGCGTTCAAGACCGTCCCATATCTGACCTGAGCACTGGCCGACCAGAAAAAGACGCGGTTGCCAGTCCAGTGATCGCCATGTTTCTCCTGTAGCCGAATAGATGGTTAAAGACACGATATCACGCGAGATCATTCGCGGGTCTGCTAGCCTTTTCTGACATTGGGATGACTTGAGTAGTGAGATGTATATTCCCCAGGCTCAAGACGGAGCGAACTTTCACAAAGGTTTTCCGCAGGAGATTCAAAGCTGTGGATTTAGAAAGGTCCCAGAGCTCGATTCTGATTATGTAAAAGAACTATGTGAAATCCATGAGCATAGCATTGACGTGAACGCGTGATCGGTGGAAGTGTCAGCAACCCAGCGCACGCGACGCGTCCAAGGCGCGTTATCACGTGCCTTCGTTGTCAGCCCAACCGAGGTCAACGCGTCTCGGTGCTTTGTTACTTCAACGTGTGTCCGCGCTTCGCTTGCAATGAGCTCGTCCGAAGGCGAAAACTTTGACTTTGACGACGTGTCTGGCTCTGAGTCAGATAACTATGCTCCTGTAAAGAAGGTACTATCTGTAACCTAACTGTTTCCAACGCGCGGCTCATACAAGTTACAGAGCAAAGCATCTGCGAAGACAAAAGTCGCCGCGAAGGCGCCTCCTAAGCCGAAAGCAACTGTCACCAAAGCACCCGCCAAAGTCAAAGCCGCTCCGAAGAAGAAAGTCCTCGTTGATCATGACGACAACGGAGGGAATAGTACGGCGGAGACAGATGAGGACGCGTCTGGGGATGAAATGGCGTCCTTACCTGTCAAGGAGAACTCTGGCGCACCTACGAAGAAGAAGACAGTGTCAGAGACCTATGTGAAAGTAAGAACTAGAATTTCAGCGAAACTCCCGTTGTATTGACCTGAAGACATAGCTTTCCCAACTAGAACACATTATGAAACGCCCGGATACTTATATCGGAAGTATCGAGACTATCACAAAAGCCATGTGGACCTACGACGTCAACACCAAGCGCATGGTTTATCGGGACGTTAAGTACGTCCCAGGTTTTCTCAAGATCGTCGATGAGATCTTGGTCAACGCTGCAGATAACAAGGTCAGTTTTCTCTATCTCTTGTAGTAACATGTATTCAAAGTCCTGCAGATCAACGATTCCAGCATGGATACACTCAAAGTCAATATTGATATCGAGAATTGCACTATATCTGTCTACAATAACGGACGAGGAATTCCCATCGAGATTCACTCCAAAGAGAAGATTTATATTCCGGAACTGATTTTTGGCCACCTCCTAGCAGGTTCCAACTACGATGACACTGAGAAGAAGCTCGTTGGTGGACGAAATGGTTATGGTGCAAAACTGGCCAATATCTTCTCCCACGAATTCACCATTGAAACTGCCGACAAGAACACTCAACAGATCTATAAACAGACATGGACTAAGAATATGAGTGTTTGTGGGAAGGCGAAGATCTCAAAGAACACGAAAGGCGATGAATGGACGCGAGTCACTTTTCGACCAGATCTCGTGCGCTTTGGAATGGAGAACATCGATGACGACACTGCGAGCCTCCTTCGAAAACGCGTCTTTGACCTGTCAGGTACCGTGAAAGATGTCAAGGTTTACCTCAACAACGAGCGGCTCAAAATCAAGAATTTCAAGCAATATGTAGAGCTGTACCTACAGTCCGCCCAGGCTGAAGCCGCTGAAAAATCTGGAGGAGCAGCGATTACGAAATCTTCGGTCATCTATGAGCAGGTTGGAACTCGCTGGGAAGTCGCCTTTGCTGTCTCCGATGGCACCTTCCAACACGTCTCTTTCGCCAACTCCATCTCGACTACAAAGGGTGGCACACACGTCACCTGCATCGCAGATCAAATTTCTAAAAATCTGATCACTGGAATCACCAAAAAGAACAAGGCGGCGACGGTCAAAGCGGCGCAACTCAAGAACCACATGTGGATATTTGTCAATGCTCTCATTGAAAATCCGACTTTCGACAGTCAATCCAAAGAAACATTGACTCTGCCTGCTTCCAAATTTGGAACCAAACCTCAGCTCAGCGAGGATTTCATGAAGAAGGGTGAGTTTGTGAAGCTGGAGTCTGAATTAATAATGAATCTTGAGGGGAAAAGTTGCGAAAACTACAATCGTCGACCAGGTTTTGAACTGGGCGAGGTTCAAAGCAGATCAACAAGCTAAGAAGACCGATGGTTCCAAACGTAACAGGTATACTACACGTTTTCTCCATATTTATGGCTCTCATATCTTTTGACAGATTAACGGGTATGGCTAAACTCTCGGATGCCAACAACGCAGGCACGAAACATGCCAGGGATTGTACTCTGATATTGACGGAAGGAGACTCCGCCAAAGCTCTTGCTATTGCTGGCCTTGGCGTTGTTGGAAGGGACTATTTTGGTGTCTTTCCCCTCCGTGGCAAATTACTCAATGTTCGTGAAGCGAAACATGACCAGATCATGAAGAACGAGGAAATCCAGAATATTAAGAAAATTATGGGCCTGCAGCATAATAAAGACTATACAAGTACGTCCTCCTTACGATACGGTCGCCTCATGATCATGGCGGATCAAGTAAGTCTTCTCAATTCTATGAACCATCTGTTCATCGATCCCGCTATTAGGATCACGACGGATCCCATATCAAAGGCCTCCTCATCAATTTTTTGGATCATTTCTATCCCTCGCTCCTCAAGCTTCCTGAATTTCTTGTTGAGTTTGTCACACCCATTGTTCGAGTAAGTGGTCATTAGTCTTCACCTTTCTCTCTAAATATCCGCACAGGTGACGAAGGGAACGCAGCAAATTAGTTTTTTCACTATTCCGGAGTATGAGAAGTGGACAGAGGAAACTGAAGGTTCTCACAAGTGGAAAGCCAAATACTTCAAGGTGGCGTAATTGTAGATACAAGCACACCCTATCAACGCCGTCTGATGCATACTACAGGGTTTGGGATCAAGCAATGACTCCGACGCGAGAGTGTACTTCAGCCACATGCAGAAGCATATGATACCCTTCGCCACAATTCAAGAAGGTGACAGAGAGCTCATTGACCTCGCTTTCAGCAAGAAGAAAGCAGACGAACGAAAGGAATGGTTGCGACAGTTCAAGGTAGGTCGCTTACCCTTCACGAGTATGAGTTCTGATTGTCCACTATTAGCCTGGGACATATTTGGATCATAACATGGACGAGATTCCTTACTCTGACTTCATCAACAAGGAACTTATCCTATTTTCAATGGCGGATAACTTTCGGTCCATCCCCTCTGTCGCAGATGGACTCAAACCTGGTCAAAGAAAAGTTATTTGGGCTTGTTTTAAGCGTAAGATGAAGCATCCAGTCAAGGTGAATAATCTTCCAATCTACTCATGCTGAGATGACTAAATTCATGTTACAGGTGGCACAACTTGTCGGTTACATTGGAGAGAAAGCACAATACCATCACGGCGAAGTCAGTCTTGCACAGACAATTATCAACCTCGCACAGCACTATGTTGGAAGCAACAACTTAAACTTGTTCAAACCGGATGGTCAATACGGCACACGTGACTTAGGGGGGAAAGATCATGCCTCCCCAAGGTATATCCATACCTTGCCATTATCCGTATCCAGGGCTGTCTTTCACCCAGCCGATGATGCGCTACTCACAGTTCAGAAGGAGGACGGGAAGATAATTGAGCCGGAGTTCTATATGCCTGTACTCCCGATGGTCCTTGTAAACGGGGCAGAAGGTATTGGCACAGGTACGTAGATGTGTTGTGCTGGAGTGTGCTCGACGAAGTCATTATACTGCAGGATGGAGTACAAATGTTCCGTGTTACAACCCACTCGACATCGTTGCAAATCTTCGTCGTCTCATGGTCGGAGAGGAAATGGTACCCATGCATCCCTGGTGGCGGGGCTTTAAAGGTCAAATCAAGTTCCTAGGCAAACAGAGGTACGAGGTAACTGGTGTCGTGACCAAGTTGAACGACACGACGGTCGAAATCACCGAACTTCCTATACATGTTTGGACTGAGAAATACCGAAAAGAGGTCCTTGATACTATGCTTGGCAATGATAGCAAGGATAATGGTATGATCAAGGTAAAAAAGACTGTCCTTATCACGGGTGCCATGCCGTGACATTCTTTTAGGACTACAAAGAACATCATGACAATATGAATGTTCACTATGTTGTGTCTATGGCCTCCAAGGACCTTGAAAAGGCCGAAGAACAGGGTTTACTGGACTTCTTCAAATTGACAAGCAAAATCAGCACGAGCAACATGATATGTTTTGACTTCGAGGGTAAAATTCAGAAGTACGAATCTCCGGAAGACATTCTTGAAGCATTTTATCCTGTGAGGCTGGCATATTATCAAAAGCGAAAAGTAAGCTTGAATACATCCTATGTCAACGCTTTAGCAAACAAATTTTTGTTCTCAAGGACCACCTCGCGAACGAGATTCAAGTTACGCTAGATAAACTCACAAACCAGGCACGGTTCATCCAAATGATTGTTGACAAGCAATTGGTTGTGGCGAACCGCAAAAAGGTTGATATTGTTAATGATCTGCGAAAACACAACTTCAGGCCATTCCCGAAAGTCGTTAAAGAAACCACGGATGGTTCAGAAAACGAAGAGGACGAGGATGAGGACGAAGATGAGGACGAAGACGAAGACCAGGAAGGTACCAAGAACGTAAAGAGCAAAGGCAAGAGCAAAATGGAAGGTGATACCTCAGATTACGATTATTTGTTGGCAATGGCAATTTGGAGCTTGACCCAGGAGAGGATTACTAAGCTACGGATGCAGGCTGAGGGGAAAGAACAAGAGCTTCTCGCGTTGCTGGCCAAGTCACCAAAAGATTTGTGGAACACAGATTTGGATCACTTCCTAACTGAGTGGGATGTGCGCGTCTTCGTCCTTCTTATGGTCAAACTCAACTGACTTGTACAAACGCATGCAGGCTACTTGCAGGGACTGGATGAACGAAATATCTTCAGGAAGCAAGAAGACCAAGCGCAAACAGGCTGTTCTACAGACTCGTAAATCCATCGGTGGTGCACGCAAAGGTTCAGATGACGACGACAGTGACTTCAAAGTCACTAAAGCTCCCGCCAAGCGCAAGGCTCCTGGAGAATTGACTCGGCTTAAACCAAAGAAGGCGACGAAAGATGAGGACGATGTGGAGATGGATGAAGCGCCTGCCCCGAAGCCCAAGCCTAAGCGCAAAGTCGCAGAAAAGATACCCAATAAAGTCGAATCAGATGACGATGATGACGACCTGAAGATGCTTAGAAAGCCAGCGCCCGGGAAGACCACGAAAATTCCATCCGACTCCGAGGACGAGGTGACTATCCTGCCATCAAAAGCAAAAGGCAAAGCGAAGGAGGCACCGAAACAGCTGTATGGGTTTCCATTTCATATTTTCAATTGGATAACCGACTTTTTGTAGTTCTGACAGCGAGGACGACTTGCCCAGACCACCGACCACAGCAGCGGCGAAAAACAAAGGCAAAGCCCCAACTGTCACAAAACGCAAAAGGTTGTTTTAAACTTGAATGCATCATGTCGTTGATGATATTGACTGCTGTTCAAAGCCCGGAATCATCCGATGAGGACGATGACCTTTACATTAAAGCTGTAACGAAAAAAAAGAAAATGACTGACTTCTTTGACAAAGCAGTGCCCAAAACGAAGGAGGAAGCTCCCACTGCAAGAAAGATTTCAAAGAACATGAAACCTGCCTCACCTCCGAAGCCCAAGGCCAAGCCGAAAGCGAAAGCAAAGGCTGTCACCGATAGTGATAATGACAGCGACGAATTCGACTACGATGTACTTCCGGTGCCGAAGAAGAGTGCAGCAGCACCCGCGAGAGCCACACGGAAGACGGCTGCTGTTGCGAAGAAGTACATTGAACTAACGGATGATGATGATGAGGGTGGTGGGGATGAGGATGGGTCAATGTTTGTGGATGAATGATCTTGCTTATGATTCCTCGTGGAGATGCTTTTGCCTATTTTCTGCATTGTTCATTGTTAGAACAGAAATCGGATTTAAATCGAAGGATGAGAGACTGCCGTTAAAAACGAGAGTATCTCTGCGCCAGAGAGAAACAATGAGGACCAAAAAGGAATGTGACACGCCTCAAACACGGAGCTTAGGCTCCAAAAACAGCTCCGACAGCCCCTCCGACAGTCGTAAACGGTTTTTAGACTATTCTGCCGCTGCTGTTGGTCGCACACCCCCGCACTCATCTGTTGCTGGAATGCAAGCTGATGTTGCTGGTACGCGAGCCATTGCTGTTATTTTATGATGAGCATGGCTTGTGCTTGTGCAACTGCGGTGTACTGAGCTTGTTTCTGTGCCTGCATTTGTTGAGCAGCATTTTTTGTGGCGGCGTAAGGCGTAGGAGTGACGTGAGTTGACTGTGGCGCACTGCACACGGCCTGGTACTGTCGTCTGGTCTGATTGATTGTCGAATATGCACCTTGGGATACGGAAAGAGGGGTCAGAAATGCGTGTTGTTGAGGATGAATAGATGTAGATGCAGTCATGAACGTATTTGAAGGAGAAAGGTATTCAGCCGTATTAGCTTCTACATGAGGATGTGTATGTAGAGGCGGGGCAGCCGTAGTGTGTACTTGGGATACAGACTTGATGAATATGTGCTCCTTGGGCGCTTCGGCTTTGGTGGAAAGCACGGCTGCGATACGATTATGAGAGTGTGGAAAAGTTGGGTGATTAGATTGCGATACATGTACGGGACCGATCTAACAGATGAGGAGATGGTCAGGGTGTTATGAATGGCAAGCTCGGGGCTGGGAGGGATGATGGTGCGAACATCTGCATCCTTGTGTTCCCGCTTGCGTAGAGTTGAGCGGGATAGAGTGCGGGATTTGCACTGGGCGGTTTGTGCCCGGGACGGAAATGAAGGGAACATCGTCATCTTGGACGATGCCAAGTGGACGGGTTCTAGTGACGCGAGGAGGGTATTAATCTGTGCAAATGTAGTACCTACAATATCGTAAATACCTGTCATCAAGTCTTTGGTATCACATACCAGGTCTGGCTTCTGCGCATACATGTCAATGATAAGCCATTATCTCGAGTTTTTAATCCTCACGATACATCATAGTGTTCGTTCCAACCTGGCGGCAAAGTACGCCGATCTGGATTGACTGGCGGCGCATTCATCATCGAAGTTAGATGGGGTCAAGACGGAAGAAGCTTGAAGGACAACCTCAGCATGAAGGAAGTGGATGTCAGAAGGTGAGGTACGTGCAAATGGGTTCTGTGAAGCTATCCCGTCCTATCATGTTTTTGCCCCCGCCTAGTTGGTCAAGCACAGCTACTACTTTCACGAAAAGTTGATACATATATATGAGTACATTCGGAAATGCCAAATATGAAGAAGAAATCGAGTATTGCCTTGAGTTCGTCCATACTACTATATAAGAGGAACGCCTTTCATTGGCAAGGATAACAATTTCCGTCCTCCCCCCCGGCGTAAACTGAAGGATCAAATCCTCCGAAAGATGTGGGATCCGTTCCTCCAGAGTATGGAGCTACGAAAGACGTGGGATCAAGTCCTCCAGAGTATACATCTAGGGGATACGGATCAATTGTTCCACCACCATCGAGGTACGACGAAGAATCTGTGCTCCCCCCCCCACCACCACCGCCACCTGTGAACGTTTTCAAAGCTCCTTGAACCATATTCACCAGTTGGCTACTTAGACTTGGCTGCTGCTGGGGGTTTCCAATCATAAACGGCTGCTGGGTACATTGTTGTTGTGGTATACCATACCCCATCTGCGGCTGGTAGGATACTTGTTGTTGTTGTTGTATAGTAGTCGGTTGGTAGACCGGGTGAACGGTAGTAACTTGGATGGGAAGACCAGGTGTAGGAACAACTTGCCCCGTGTGATGAGCAGTTGTGTATCCTTGGTTCTGAGGAGAGATCGGCGTGGGGGGTAGCTGTTGGTAAACAGGGAAAGATGCCGCCCCGGACGTGGCATTCAATGTTGAGTTAGGAGAGTAAGGGTATGTCACGGTGGCGGGCGGTGGAGAAATGTGTAAGGGAGGAGGGACAGGTGGAGGCGGAGCAGCCGTTGTGTGGAACACTGGAGTTGCACGCGTGTTGGACTCATAGGGTTTGTAGTCCTTTGGTGCTTCGGCTTTGGTGATGAGCATAGGTACACCAGCTGCATTGGCGTGTGCACGATGTACCAGCATATTGTGTTTCTGGGCTGGCTGATAAGATTGTGGTCCTTGAAGCGTATGCGTAGGATACTGGGTGGAACCTGGACGAGGAGATGGAGGAGGGGTGAGGACTGATACGCTTCTTTCTGGGTGCGTTGATGGAACCGGCATAGATTTGACCGCGCTAGCGTAGAGTCGTTGAGAGGGCAAGAGGGGCGATGCCTGGATATTCGGAGAGGGAACGCTGCCTTGGCCGCGAACAAAGGCCATGTCCTGTGAATTCTGGGGTGTTGTCGGCAGAGGACGCAGTACTGAAGGCGGAGGAATCGTGGGAGGTCCCAATGGATGAACTTCCGAGACATGAGGGGGCGTAAAGTTTGTGCAGATATACAACCTAGGGCATCATCAATCGTGTTATTTTGTAAGAACTAATCATACCGCATACCAGGTCCCCTTTCTGAAACAGGATATCAATGATACGTTCCAATCCTTAATAAAGAGATACGCACGATGCCTCATAGTGTTCTTGCCAACCTGGTGGTAAAGGACGCCGATCTGGATTCACCGGAGCAATATGCATCGCTGTTGGTCAGCTATTGGGAGGGGGTTTGTGGTTAAGTGGGAAAGGATTAATCACGATTAACACGGATTGCAGTCATGGGATTTATGAAGGTCCAGTGGACGTCAGAACTGCCTCGATTTGACGTGCCTGGTAACATTTTCCTGCATGACAATGTACCCATCACACAAGAACTCCTCACCACGGGAAGGAGTCAGGCATGCCAGGAGAAGTTTGATAAAAAGTCACGCTGCTTCAACTCGAATTTCCTTATTGTCGTTTCTGTGTGTGAATTTTACAGGAGAGTGGAATGCCCAGAGAAGCGCGCAGTACGATGTGCAGATCCCGGTTGTTCATTGCCAACTTTGACAACAATGTATTCAGTTCATAAGCCGTATCCGTGCTAGACGGTAGTTGAATTGGCAGCAAGGAACATTTGCTTGTCCATCAACGACAGATAGGGTTAAACTTAGACACTGATCTGGAATTGACTGGCAGGGCATTGACATTCGAATGAGCCTTGTACAAAGGATCGGCGGAGAAGTGATGACGAGGCAGCAAGGAAACAACAGTGGGGTATACATTGTCCTTCCAGAAGAGAAAGATATTACCAGAGAGGGTCTCGACTTTGATTTCGTGTTGGAGAGAATGTAACGGTCACTGTAAAAGCCGCACTGAGTGCCGTGATGAGAAGTGTAGATGTAATGTTCACCGAGCTGACTCGGAATTTGTGACACGATCATTGGCTTGTTCAATAGTTGCAAAGACGCCCCCCCCCTCACTGATGGATGTAGAGATCCTGTTTCAAACCACCTATCAACCTGTAACCCATCAGTGCCACCACAGGTACATAAAGGGTGATTTTGATAGACCGGTTGATGAGCCCAACTGAACTAAAACTAGTTTCTCAAGCAGATCACCTAACCGCCGCTACCTACCTGGGAAAACGCGGTTGCGGATACAGGTACACCTTGCAAGCCTTAAACTTGAACTTGATGTTTCAAAGCATGTTCCTGGTGTTCGAGGGGCAGTAGTGGTCGTACATCCCCGTCTGTTGACTCTTTCGTAGGCGAACTGTAAATGATTTTTTGCTGGACCCAGTATTGAATGGCCAGACGAACGTTTACTGGATGGCTGCTACGTTTGTCCAGGAATGAGCGCTTGATGAAGGAGCAATGGTGGCAAGTGCGGCGAGGTCGGGTGTGAGATCATAACGCGGCCAGGCCGATTGTATCGTATATCAAGACGGGCTGGATCATACTGTTGATGATGCTGCACACTAATGTAGTCATGAATGGTCCTAGGGGTCCTGGGAAGGAAGAATACCGATAAAAAGTGCCTCGGGAGGTCGATAAGTTTCTTGGGGTGGGTAGACGAAGTTTCAACTTTCAATAGCTTAGCGAACTAGGACAAGAGGTTCCGAGGAACTTTTCTTTAGGTCAGCTTGGATATTAACGTGTCGGACACACTAGTACTGACGCTAGGCAAGATACAGAGGCTTGGGAATTTCCGAGGAGATATTCTACGTTACAGGGAAAGGATCGAGAACGCAACTCGAATCAACGCAGCTTTGTACCCGAGACTGTATTGGTTTGATGTGCTGTATGATGGTTTTACTTCAGTGAGCGCTGATTGCTGTCCCATCACAGATGTCGTGAAGAAAATCAGGATCCTTATGCTACCATGATGTCTGCGCCAAGCTCCGTCCGTCAAGCATCAAGATCAATGAACATCACCTGTTATGAATATTATGACAAGACGCATATTCACTTTCTGTGATTCCATCAACACCGAAGGGGAGTCAAGTATAGCGTGATTTTACGCTAGAACACACATCAAGCGTCTACCAAGCACCATCTTTTCTTACCGCCATTAGTATCTGTTACCGGTGATTGACACGGACGGTTGCTAGGTTGTTATCGCGTATGACAGCTCGAGCGCCACTGACAAGACGCAAAAGAAAACCGACTTTGAGCATCCTCCTCAAGGAACACCGCCGTGTGGCGCAATGATCAACGCGACCCTGAGGCGCAGATCACGTCGCACGAGATATTGTCATCCACATATCAAGTCATCACATTTACAACAAGACACTTTCATCAACAGTATAGCGAAAACAACAACATCAACGCTCAGATTCAACTCCGCCCCCACCACCCGCCCAAAAGACTGCCCAGACCACCCCGCGCACGCGCGGGCGCAGGCGGCTCGGGCGTCTCCGGCCTCGCCTCCTCCACCCTCTTCTTCTGCTGCAGCGCCTGTTTCGCCGGCTGCGGCTGGGGCGCCACAACCGCAACCGCAACCGCCTCCGCCGGCGGTGGCACCTCGACCTCCCTCCCCGCCCGCACCGCCAGCCGGTCCATATCCAACTCGACATAATTCAGCGCGATATTGAAGAAGAGCGGCTTCTCGAACCTGCGCGCGTCCGCCTGCGCGGGCGCCCCGCCGTTGTGCGCGAACCAGGCGCGTTTGAAGGCGTGGCTGTCGGCCGCGAGCGCCGTTTCGAGGTCTGCGAGGCTGGGCCGGTCGAGCGGGAAGTAGGCGGGCTGGCAGGCGTTGATTGGGTCCGAGGCGGAGAGGGAGAGCGCGGAGAGGGTTTCGCGGATGTGGATGTTGGCGTGTTGGATTAGTGTTAGCGCTTCCGGGTACTTTTTCGCGGGGGCGTAGCACCGTGCGAGGAAGAGGCATCTGCGTTGCGTTGCGGCGTTTGTGAGTGGTAGATGGGGGTGTTGGTTTGACTTACCTACGGGCTTTGGTGTATGATATACGTGCTTCGACGGCTGAGGCGAGGTCAGGGCTGTCGTCGACGATGCTGAGCGCACGCATTTGGTCGAGGCTCTGGAGGACGGTGTCGAGGAGTTTGATGACGGCTGGGTATAGTCTGCTGTCGACTTGTCCGGCCTTTTTCTGGCCGGGTTTGTTGGCAGCCTGCCCTGCCTTGGAGGTGACGAGCAAGGCGGAGACCAGAAGAAGATCGCGCTGGATGCGTCTGGAGAGGAGCTGGTACACGATGTACGCGTGAACAAACTGGATGTCGCGGCCGCCAGGGCCTGCGGCGGCGCCGGACGAGGAGCTTCGAGCGAGCTAAAGTAGAGTTAGCGATAGCTTACATTGAGAAAGCCGTTACCTACCTGTTGCACCTCGACAAGCTTCCTCGCGACCTCTTCTGCATCGCTGAGCGCAGACAAGATCGCATCATACGCCGCAACGCCCTTCTTGGAGCTCTTCTCCTTCTTCTGACCATCCAAACCCGCCTCCGCCTCCTGCACCTTCAACAACACATCCACCAACTCGGGGTTCCGCACCGGCACAGGCTGGCCCTCCCACTCGAGCCTCGCAAGCCTCTTCTTCCCCTCCGCGCCCCCGCCCTCCCGCACGAGGTCCTCAAACAGCGCATCACACCCAGGCACGAGGTCCTCCCTCGCCGCGCGCATAACCCGCCGCACGATCCCATCCACATCATACGCGCGCTCCTCGCCCATCTCATGCGCGCAATACCGGATCTCCGGCCCAATCTCGTCCGCAAAGAGCACGCACAGCGCCTGCGCGCGGCTCGTGCCCGCGCGCTCCGCGAGGACATCGAGCACGCCGCGCGCGACGCCGAGCTGCGCGAGCGCGTCCGCGAAGGCGTCCTTCGCGCGCAGGAGCCGCCCGTTCTGGACGAGCGTGTACGCGTACGCCTGCAGGAGGTGCGACGCGGCGAGGCGGCCGCGGGCGTGCAGCGCCTGTGCGTGCGAGAGGAGCTGCGTCGCCCAGTGCACGGCGCGCCGCGCGCGCCCGGTGGCGCTGTGCCGCAGGGCGGAGGCGCGCGCGGCGTTGGCGGGCTGCTGGGCCTGCGAGGCGAGGTCTTGCGAGTGGGCCCAGGCGCGCTCGGACTCGAGGAGGAGGAGGTGCATGCTGCGGCGGGTCAGGTGGGGAGGGAGCGGGGAGGGGGAGGGGGGACGTACTGGAGGTCTTTGATGGTGTCCGGGGTGAGTGGGGGCAGCTTTTTAAAGTCGCGGCCTTTGCCGTGCGTCATTTTGAGCGTTGAGCGCAGGCGGTGGGTGCGGTTTGCGCAGTGTTTGCTGGGCGGGGTTAGTGCTGTCGGAGGAAGCGGAGGGGGCGTACCGGTAGCGGGTAAAGTCGTTGTAGCGCAGGCCGTAGGCGCTGCGCTGTTCGTTGGCGAGCTGGAGTGCTGGGCGATGTGAGCTGTGCGCTGGGCGAGCGAGGCGGGGATGTACCTGCAAACACCACGACCTCGCTGGACATTGTTGTGGTAAAAAGAGACTGATCAATATTGCGATATCTCCGCTCATCTCGCTGAAACACCTCACATGGCGACAGAGCTGCTACCGCCCACCCTCCAGAATATACTGGACCAGACGAGTCTCAAGTGGATCTTTTGCGGTTCGTCTTGGTCCCTCTTGCGTGGCGTTTGTGCTGACTGCTCGGCGCGTAGGTGGCAAGGGCGGTGTCGGTACGTCTGTCGCTGGTCCAGGGACGGCGAGCTCGCTGACGAGACGCAGGTAAGACGACGACGTCCTGCTCGCTTGCCATCCAGCTCGCCAAGGTCCGCAAGTCTGTGCTGCTCATCGTGCGTAATCTCGTTGCATTTCAGAATTGTATTTATGTACTGTACGACTAGTCTACCGACCCCGCACACAACCTCTCCGATGCGTTTGGACAAAAGTTTTCCAAGGACGCGACAAAGGTGAATGGGTTTGAAAACTTGTTTGCGATGGAGATCGACCCGACGAGTGCGATACAAGAAATGGTCGAGCAGTGTACGTCTCGTCATACTCTTTGCTACGTAACATTGACACGCACGGCAGCGGACTCGAACGGGATGATGGGCTCGATGATGCAGGATCTGGCGTTTGCGATTCCAGGCGTGGACGAGGCAATGTCGTTTGCAGAGATCATGAAGTGCGCCTTGCCTTGTGGCTCGTCGTGGTGCTTACTCTTCGTTCGGCAGGCATGTCAAGTCGATGGAGTACTCTGTGATTGTGTTTGATACAGCGCCGACGGGACACACGCTGCGTTTCCTGTCGTTCCCGACTGTCCTTGAAAAGGCACTGGGCAAACTCAGCTCGCTCGGCTCACGGTTTGGGCCCATGATTTCTCAGGTATGTTTCAGAATGTGTCTTGTTGTTCTCCGTTGTGTGATCTCGGCAGATGTCATCTATGATGGGCGGCGGTGCTGAATCCCAGGAGGACATGTTCGCCAAGCTGGAAGCGATGCGTTCGGTCATCACAGAAGTCAACACGCAGTTCAAGGATCCGGAAAAGACAACGTTTGTCTGTGTGTGCATATCAGAGTTCTTGAGTTTGTATGAGACGGAGAGGCTCGTGCAGGAGCTGACGAGTTATGAGATTGATACACATAATATCGTTGTGAATCAGTTGCTGTTCCCGAAGAAGTGTGAGTGCCCCACTTTGATACTGATGTGGGTTGTGCTGATGTGGGTCACAGCTTCGCACTGCGAACACTGCTCGGTAAGGCAGAAGATGCAGCAAAAGTATCTGGCAGAGGCACACGAGTTGTACGACGAGTTTTTCCATATTGTGCAGCTGCCGCTGCTCACGGAGGAGGTGAGAGGGCCAGAGAAGCTGAAGGAATTCAGCAAGATGCTCGTCGAGCCATATGTCGCATTAGAGTAGTGTCCGCAATAGGCGTGATCTGATTGGCTGATGGGCAAGATAAATGGGTGTAAATAATGTGTCACAAAAAGAAAACTACATTCACTCTTGTCCTCGTACAAATGTCTACGCGGCTCACTGCTCGACTCCTCATGGCCTCGCGGCACTCTGCACTGCCGTTCCTGTATCCGTGCTGCAATGCGTTTGCAGCGGTCCCCACCCGGCGGGCGATGATGTCCGCGTTCCGGGCGGATCCTGAGCTGCCGACGAACCTTGCCACGCCTCCGAGTGCGCCGTCGACGTCGGCGTCAGCTGGGGGCACACTGAACGCAGACGCAGCGGCGCCGCAGGTCGCAGCACGGCCGCCGCCGCTGCCCAAGGTGGAGAAGGCGCGGCCCAAGATGCGGGCGTCCAAGGCTGCCCTGACGATCGTGGGTGGAATCTGGTGTGCTGATTGTGATCTGACCCCGTTTTGCAGACACCGCGGGCGGTTGGGCGGCTGCAGGCGCTGCTGAGGGGGCCGACGCCGCAGCTGATACGGATCGGGGTGCGGAACAAGGGATGTGCGGGGCTGTCGTACCACCTGGAGTATGTGGAGGAGGCGGGGAAGTTTGACGAGGTGGTGGAGCAGGACGGGGTGCGTGTGCTGATTGACAGCAAGGCGCTGTTTTCGATTATTGGGAGCGAGATGGACTGGGCCGAGGATGCACTGAGGTGGGTTGTGTGTGTCTGTGCGGACAATGCTGACGTGCGCAGCTCCAAGTTTTCATTCAAGAACCCGAACATTACTGATGCGTGTGGATGCGGGGAATCGTTTACAGTTAGATGAGAGCCAGGTTTACTACTAGATAGCCCAGTGATGTCATGATTAGTCAGCTCTATAACTTGGCTGGACTTGTGTGCAGCTTTATGGATTTTTTTGCTGCGCTCCCTGTCGCGCGGCTGCCCGCTGTGCTCGCCGACCCGCGCACGCTCGTCGTCGACATCCGCCCGCATGCCGCCCATGCCGACGCCCGGCTCCCGCGCGCGCTGTCGCTCGCCGTGCCGTCGACGCTCCTCCGCCGGCCGCTGTTCTCCCTCGACCGCCTCGCCACGATGCTCTCCTCTGCCGCCGCCCGGCACCGCTTCGCCGCCTTCCACGACTCGGCCCGCATCCTCGTCTACGACGCAGACTCGGTCGCCATCCCCGAGTCCTCCAACATCTCCGCCCTCCTCCGCAAGTTCCGCGCCGCACACTTTGCCGGCGAGCTCACCTGGCTCCACGGCGGCTTCCAGGCCGTCGCCCGCGAGCTGCCCCATCTCATCGACGACTCCCAGCACCACGACGACGACGAGCCGTCCCCCACGCCGATCCTCTGCACACGCCGTCTCCCCATGTCCGCGTTCGCCCCCGTGTCCGCCACTGCGTCCCCTGTCCCCTTCTTTGACGCCGTGCGGCAGAACCTCGAGCTTTCCCACGGCATCACCGAGCGCATCCCCCTCCGTCTCCCCCCGCGCGTCCGCAGCCGCATCGCCGACCTCCCCGTCCCGTGGCTGCGCGACATTGCCAGACGCGCGGACCGCATCCCGAGCCTCGCCCTCCCCACCCGGACCTCGAGCCGCATACGTCATGATCTCGATCCGTCTTTATCAGACTCGAGCGAGTCCGAGCCCCCTCTGGCCGTCGACCAGGGCACCGAGGCCCTCGCCACGCAGTTCTATCGCATCGAGCTGGCGGAACAGAAGCGGCTCATGGGCGTCATGCACCACCATTCAAAGGAGAGTGTGCCCGGCAGGAACTTTCCGTTTAGTATCACCGCAGGCGTAGAGAAGGGTTCCAAGAATCGGTACGTCAACTGTCGAGCCACGAATCGAGATTCAACTTGTCCGCTAGGTATCAGCACATATGGCCCTTTGAGCATGCACGAGTCAAGCTCTGCCAAACCGGCAGAGAAGGCAACGATGCCGAGCTAGATGATTATGTCAACGCCTCGTACGTCCAGCCGCTGGGCACCACCAAAAAGTATATTGCGACACAGGGCCCGCTCGAGGCCACCTTTGAGGATTTCTGGCGGTACGTCTCTGCCAAACCTCGACAATCAACCTCAATGTGACCTCTGTAGATTGACATGGCAGCAAAACGTGCACGTAATCGTCATGCTCACGCAAGAGGTGGAAAACTCGATGGTCAAGTGCGGGACGTACTGGCCGGACTCCCCCGCGATGCGCGAACGGACGTTTGGCGTGTTGCGTGTTACGCTCATGGCCAAAATCGGGCTTCCGGGCAACGTCGACCTCATGCACGAGGACGCTGCGCGCGCGAGAAAGAGACGGCGTGTGACGACGGTAAAGAGGACGTTCAAGCTCGAGCATCGGGGTTACCCGAACGCCGGGGCGAGGCAGGTCGTGCAGTTGCAGTACCTCGATTGGCCTGATATGGGTGTCCCGGAGGACGCGAGGGGGGTCCTGGGGCTCGTCGACGAGGTCGACAGGGCCGTTCGGGAGACGGGCGAAAAGTGCCCGAGTCCCCTCGCGGAGAGACGCCAGGGCGAGTTTGAGGGATGTGGAGAGGTCGATCCGTTGAGCGGGGTTGCTTGGCAGGTGCTGGGAGGGCGCAGGCCCGTGTTGTTGCATTGTAGTGCGGGCGTGGGGCGGACGGGGTGTTTTATTGCGCTCGATGCGGTGCTTGATGCGATTAGGAGGGAGGTGAGGAAGGAGAAGCGTGGAGAAAATGTCACGCTGCCCCCATCTGGGCTCGTTCCTGCGCCGGTTGGAGCTCGGGTGGACGACACGTTGATGGAGGTCGACGAGCCGCGTCGTGTCGATGATTCGACGTGTACTGCGCTTCCAACACCGGATGGCGCGAATTCATTGCAGAAAAATCCGACGAGTCGCACGTGTGCTGACCTTGGCGAGGGACATCCATGCTTTTCGGTACAACGCCACAATGGGAATGCTAGCAGTAAGTCCATCTCGAGTACGCAACTTTTCCTTCTCATCTCCATGTGCAGGGTCCACCTCGCGTCCGCTCTCGCCGTTGTCTGCGCCCTCAGGCGCTAGCGACACACCCTCCGCTTCGACGACATCGACTGGTACGGAGTACGCAACACCGAGGGCGCTGCACGAGCCGCCGAGGACGCCCGTGGCGCTGAGCACGTTCGCGGAGCCGATCTGGGAGGTGGTGCAGGATATGAGGGAGCAGCGTATGAGCCTGTGTCGGAGCCTGCGGCAGTACGTGTTTGTGCATCAGGCGGTCATCGAGGGCGCGTTGCGCATTGTAGACGAGGAGCGGGAGCGGGAACGTGTGCGGGAGAGGAATGGCGGGGCGGCGGACGATATCGGGTTCGCGGCTTTGGCGGCGTCGCCGTCGCCGCCGCCGTCGTCGTCGCTGTTGCCAGGCCGGTGTATGAGCCGGAGCAACACGTTCCCGCTGCGACGCGCGCGGCAGCCGCTCGCACTTGACCTCTCGGACGTGCAGAAGTACAGCCGTGGCGGCTCCAGCGCGGGCAGCGGGGTTGCGGCGAACGATGCGGGGTCGTTTGCGGTGAAGAGGGGGGCGAGCCCGACGGAGTTGTTGAAGGAGGGGAAGAAGGGGGAGTTGTTGCTTTCGAAGCGGCCGAGCGTGAAGCGCAGGATGCAGCTCGATTTGAAGCCTCCAGAGGGTGTGCTGCTGGAATCGGCACCGCAGTCGTTGAGGACGGTGTAGTGATGGGGTTTTTGGGACTCGTTGGTGGTGTGTTGTGTGTGTGTTTTTCTTTCTTTTTTTTTTTGTGTCGTTGTCGTTGTCGTTTATGCTCTTTTTGTTGCTTTCGAAAGATTGTCCATTTGTATTACTTGGCATTTTGTTATTTTACGTAGCTTGTATATACCTAGCCACCTGTTGTTTCAATGTATTATTTGTAAGCAAAAGAGAGGAGTTGGTGTTGACTGATAGTTGAGGTATTGAGTGTTGGATCAGAAATCAAACACACTTTGGAAATGATCAACATCTTTTTGGGGAAAGTAAGTGATTGTGGAGACACCACAAGAACCCAGCTTTCAAGATTTGATAGACTTGAGAGTGCAGTTGATATTTGTGTCAGGTTCTGCTGACCAGAGGAGCTCAGACTACTGGGCAATTCCTTACTAGGTGGACACAAGGTGCCATGTGCATGGTGAGTACTGGCAATGAGCATGGGGTGTAGGAGACTGAGAGATGGGGTCAGGGAAGTGAGGTTGGTAGGGCATGTGAAATGGGTGGGACCAGGGTTGTGAGTGGTGGTGAGCGAGGAGTGCCAGTCATGCCAGGGCAGAGATGCAAGTGTTGGGGGAGTGGAAGGGTTGGAAGATGAGTGCTGGAGTGAGAGCGAGTCCTGGGGCTGTGGTCGAGAGATCAAGGTGAGCAGGGAGGACTTGGCGGGTCCTGGGATCAGAGATAAGAGTGTGGAGATCTAACTGAGCTGAAAAAGGAAAGAGTTGAGATGAGAGATGGAAGGGATAATGGAATGAGACAGGACTAAGAACGAGAAGAGAGGAAAAGAGATGGAGAACTTGGAGACTTGGGGTGGAGAGAGAGAGAAGCAGAGAATAGATTGAGAGAGGTATGAGATGAGTAGAGATGAGAAGTATGAGATGATATTGTTGGGTTCTGCTAACCATGGGGGCTCAGTGGGCAAATCTTTATGTGGTGCGCACAATGTCCACAAATGCAGTGGTACTGTTGAGAGTGCAGGGCAGGGCCGAGGATGCGAGTGGCGGTGGAGCAAGGGATCACCAGTTATGCTGGGGCAGGAATAAGAGTGCCTGGGATGGGGAAGGGGGGTGGAAGACGAGTGCTGGAGTAAGTGTGAGTCCTGGGGATGCAAGGGAAGAGGACAAAACGAGTGCTGGTGTGTGAGTGAGTCCCAGGGCTGATGAATAGAGAGCCAGGGCGAGTGTGCAGACTTGGCGAGTTCTGAGATCAAAGGTGGGAGGTGTGGAGATCTAAGCAAGCCAAAAAAGGAAAGAGTTGAGATAAGATAGAGGGAAGGGGAAATAGGACGAGTCGAGACAAAGGCAAGAGACAAGCGAGTAGAGAAGGAACTTAGAGACTCGAGGCAGAGGACAAGAGATAAAGCAGAGATAGATTCAGAGTACAAGATGAGTAGAGATGAAGAAAAATGAGACAATACAAGACAAGTACAATACAAAAAAGAGATAGAGTCAAAAAATGGAAACTGGAGCACGTGAGACTAAGAGACAGAGACAAAACATGAAACTAGAAATGAGAAGTATGGCAATGTCAAGACTAGAGTACTACTTGCTACTTGACGACTTATATACTGTATGGTAAGTAGGCCCCAGGGCTCAGGTCAGGGTCCCGGTGACAAGTCGCAGTGCCAGGGCTTGAGATGAAGCCCAGGGATTGTGCAGAGCGGCAGTGGGGGTCAATGCATGTCATGCAGCGCAAAGGAAGCTCTTGAAAGGAAGGTTTTGCTTTGGGAGTGTGGAGGCATGGAATGGCAAGGAGGCGAGGAGGTGAGCAGGAGTGAGGCATGGTGTGTGAAGATCAGACCGGCGGTGATGCATGGTTGGGATGTGTGATGGGGGCCTTAGCATGGGCTGGGGGGAGCACTGGGGGTTGCCAGCGCTGGCACTGATGTGGCAGCTGCAGTTGGAGAAGTGCTGGGGATGGCTGAAGCTGGCGCTGATGTGACGCTGATGGGTGGTGATGGCCAAGGGGTTGCTGGGGGTGGTGGTGATGGGTGGTGATGGCTAAGGGCTGCCGAGATGGCTGGTTGAGTAGTGTTTGGGCCTGGGATGGTTGTGGAGGTCGGTTTAAGAAGGTTGGAGTCCTGGGGCCAGGGCTAAGTGCCAGAGGTCAGTAGCAGGTTGTGACAAATATGAGATGAGTACAAAATGAGATGAAACTGAGATAGAGTCAAAAATAGGAAACCAGAACATGAAAAAATGAGACTAAAACATGAAACAAGGTAGCAAACACAGGTAATATCAAGACTAGCATACTAGATACTATTCTATGACTTGAATATGGTGGACAGTAGGTAGGCCCCAGGGCACAGGTCTGGGCCCTAGTGACAAGTTGTGGTGCTGGGGCTTGTGATGAAGCCTGGAGATTGTGCAAGGCAGTGGTGGTTGTCAAAGTGGATTGTGTGGCACAAAGAAAGCTATCAAAAGAAGGCCTTTGCTTTAGAAGCTCAGGAGGCATGGAATGTCAAGGAAGCAAGGAGGCAAGTGGGGAGGGGCATTGTCACAACCTGCTACCGACCCCTGGCACTCAGCCCCGGCTCCAAGACTCCAACCTCTCTAAACTGACCTCCACAACTGTCCTGAGCCTGGACTGCTATCTGACCAACCACTTTGGCAGCCCCTAGCCATCATTGCCCATCACTGCCACCAGCCACCACCATCTCTGGCACCCCTCAGTCATCATCACCCGCAACTGCCACATCAGCATCAGCCCTGGCTATCCCCAGCACTTCCCTTGACTGCAGCTGCTACATGAGTGCTGGCACTGGCAACCCTCAGTGCTCCCCCTGGCCCATGCTGAAGCCTCCCCTGGCTATCACCACAACTGTTGATTTTTTCGACTCGCTGGAGCCTGGCAAGCTTTAGATGCTACAATGGTGCCATGAGAGAAAGACACACACTGAGAAGGAGAATCTTGCACTTTTTTTTTGAATTTCTTATTGTCCACCTCAAGATGCCCATCATGCATCACAACTACATATCACCACTGGTCCAACCTCCAAATGCCACACTCCACTCCTGCTCACCTCCTTGCTTTGCTGCCATTCCATGCCTCCATGCTCTCAAAGCAAGACCTTCCTTTGAGGAGCTTCCTTTGTGTCATCACCGCTTCAGTCTTCTATGCCTTGTGCTCTTGCCAGTACACTGCATCTGTGGACACCATGCGCACTACATAAGGTATTTGCTCAGTGGACTGAGCCCCCATGGTCAGCAGAACCTGACAGATGTCAAAGTCCACTGGATTTGCAAAGTTGTATCACACAAAGATATATCTGTTGATCTAATTGCTTTCAAGAATAATGTTGTGGACTTGTTTACTAAGACACTGGTATGTCTCCAACTCAAGAAACTCATAGCAAGCATGAGGTTGACTTACTCAGTTTAATCAATGACAAGAGTACTACAAGGCTACAATTTCAGGGGGAGTGTTGAGATATGACCTCTCTCCTCTATGTACCTTCTTATTTCATAAACACCTCCTTTGTTCACTTAATTATGAATACATTCAATTTTTCAGTCATACTTGCCATTGTCACACCTCAGTCACTTACCACTCTGTGGTTGCTCTGAAGTGTGTATATTTTACCTGTTTTTTGACCCCACTCATACTTATATTCTTACTCTATCAAATATTGTTCTTATAATTTACAACAGGTAGAGTCTAATTCAGTCACTTACCACTCTGTGGTTACCCTGAGATATTGTTCTTATATCAATTTACAACAAGGTCACTAAACATGTTGAAGGCAGAGTCTATACATCAAGTTCAACTCATAACAATTGTTTTGAGATTTTTGAGCATAGAGATCTCATATATGCAATGAAAATATGTTTACATCAGCTGAGTGATTACTTGAATCATAATATTTGGATTAATCTCTGCAAGTGTCTGAAAATCATATGAGCTTCTTTTCTTGACACAGAGTTCTCAACATGTTCCTTTTTTTAAGACAATGTTGCCAAGGCCAAGATGGCACATTCTTATCTGAAGAGTCTGGGTGTGATAAGTACAAGACTCATACTGAAATATATCTACTGTGAACTTACTGCTGAATGTTCTATTTCGTGCCACTGGAAACAATTTTTCAGATTTTTCAATGGGTGTTTCAAGCCCTGACTCTCTTATGTAAGTAAGAGAAAGGGTTCTTTATTGTACTTGATCAGCCATTGTCCCCACAAATGCTGGGCCAGGTCATGTGAGCTTTGAGAACGTTCAACAAATATCACTGGCAGCTGCCTTCAACTACTCAGAGGAACTGGAGTAGCATTGCAAATGCGACCTGCAGCATCTGAATGCTCAAATCACGGTGTAACTGATGTTGTACAAAATACAAATTTTGCATACATCAACAAGAGTTCATCGGACTCTTAAGTTTATTTATTCCTTGTATTGTGATTGCATACTTGACCTGAGCTTCAATCAATATTGGTGTATTTGAGCTTCAAATGAAGTTTTGCCAGATGTACCCAATCTCACAGCAGTGCACCTTAAAACCTCAATTGCTGAGATCTACAACCTTCTTGATATATTCACATCCTCTCTTCATTCTTGGCCTGCACATCCTTCCTCACAGCAATTGGCAAAGTATGCAGATGTTTTCACTCAATGTGCAAGATGTAATTTTACTTGCTGATGCAGATTGAGCTAAGTAAGATGGGCCTCCAACATGCTCCATGCTCCAAAGCTCTCTTGATTGCACTGGACCAGTTCAGGACTGTTTCTGAGTGGAATAAGGAAAAAGCAAGTGATGTAAAAAGAGTGGTGAAAGCAACAGTGTAAGAGATTTCATCTATAGGGTTTTCAGAAAAACATATCCACATCCTTGTGCATGTTTGAGGAAATTAAGAAAAAAAGAAGAAGAAATGTATAAATCCTCCACAACATTTTCTTTGTCCTGTCCACATTAAACCATGGTCTATAGATTCAACTGCTGCATTACACAACAACTTACATGACATTGGCCTCTCTTACAAGCTCTTACAAATGCTCTCTGAATCAGATTTTCTCATAAGATTTTGTGTTTTGAGTTCAAGCTGACTTGGCACATGTTTCTTCTCACAATGCTCTCAAATTTGATTTTCAAGATCTCAGGGCTCAGTCATTGGGCTTGGCCCCAGCTGTTTGGGTGAATGATACTTGAACCTTGCTATGGCTGACATGGACTGACCTTGAAGTGATGGTTCTGTATCACTTTCTACCTTAACTTCCTGTCCTTCCATGATGGGGTGTTGTTCCTTGAGCCTTGCAAGACCTGCTTTGATATACAAAACATGGTGGGCTTCACTAGGGTCATATCTGACTCATCAGATGAAGAGGTGTCAAGACTGTGGACTATTGGTGTTGAGGAGTCTGGAAAAACAAGGAGAGGGTTGAAATCCTGATCTAGAGACATTGTATGGTCTAAAGGAGTGCTGTAGATTTTCAAAGAAGCTCATAGTATAGGAATTTTATGGAGTTTTTGATAATTTTTTCTTTTTCTTTTTTCATTTCCTCAGATGTGCACAGGCATATGGACATGTCTTTCTGTAACCCCTGTAAAATGAATTGGCATGATCAGTTGTTGCATTTGGTTCGAATAAATATTTTTCTTCTGTTTATACTGGAATGCACCTTTCTGCCTTGAAGTTGCTAGCACTAATAGACCACATATGTGTACAATTTGACCTGTAGTCTGCATAGAAGAAAACCTTGTTCAGTAGCAGTTACTGTGACATGAGCATGAGAGTTGGAGACTGGTGCTTGTTGCCGCTAGGATTGTTTAATTGAATTATGAACAAATGATTTCATGTGACTGGCGGAAATGAAGCCAAAGGGTTTTTGATGGGATCGAGTTAGACAGACCGTCTCTGCGTTAAACACAGCTGCAACTGGCACACCTATGGTGCACTATTTGTATCAGGTAGAAATTAAATGTGAGTAAGTAGTTGACAAGTATTCATTTAGTATTATGTTGACTTAACTTGTATGATTTGCACATAGACGGTGACGCGCTTAAATTTTCAGGCCTGTGAATACCACTGAATATTTTTTTTTGCCAGCCTGCCTCACATAGCCTCACATCTCTGCCTTTCAAGTCCTCGCATCGAGCCTGCCTTACATCAAGTTTGCCAGAATGGGTGTCACATGCTGATAAGACCCAGATTGTATCAAAAAGCATACTAACAATTTTTCTGGCACAACCACATGGATTAGTGGTTAGTGTGCCCTATGGATTACTGGCCACCCCCTCCAAAAGCTGAGGTTTGAACCCCCGGCCTATGCTTGGCGTATTTTTCACCATTATTTTTTGATTTATTTACTTTATTGACTCTGAGGTTTTGCCAGCGTTGCTGCCGTTCCCTAGTAACTGTCATCATTCCACTATATTGACATTTGGGTGATTCCATACTTATTTTTTGGCATTTTTGACATGACAGACAGCTTGACTGACACCGTAGGCATTGCTAAGAGCTGATGGACATTTTTTCTATATAAAAGATTGTGGTCTACTATTTACTTACTAGTTCCCCATGTTGGCAACTCAAGGGTCGCCAACAGCGACCTTGCCTACACTTTACTATATATACTGTACTTAAAGCATGCAAAATAACAAGTTACCTTCACCGTTATCTCTTACGCTTGGGCTTCAGAGCTCAATTTTGTCTCTTATAAGTCTACTCTATGCCAAGCACACTTTTGTACAGTGTCCTTGTTTTGCCACTGGGTTTACACCGGTGTACCAGGCATTCCTATGCCTTGCAACTGCGGCAGGCACCTTATGCTTGGCAACCATGCTAAGCTTACCCTCACTACTTCCTTACCACTGTTCTCCGCTAACCTGTTTTCTGGGACTCTGCTCAGCTCACATCAACTAGTGAGCCCAACGCTTTACGCCTTGTGACTGCCTACCCAGACACCACTAGGTGCAATTTTGGGCATCATCAATGCCTAGACATGTTTTGAGTTGACTCAAAATGTGGTTGGTTGAATTGCACGTGGACTTGTTGATTGGTGTGTCCTGCTCTCCCATTCTTCTACCTTTTGCTCATTGTAATTACTGTCTTGTAACCTGCTACTGCTCCCAGTTTCAAATAAGCATGCCATGCTCACTGGCATGCCCCAGCCTCCTCAGTACACAGCAGCAAAGCATGTGTTGCCACCACCACCATGCTTGCAGTGGCCACGTCCTGGTAGTGCACCAGATCATAGGTGCTGCAAGCAGAGGACCTGGTCGGTTTGTTGGCTACTCTGTGTTCTTGCTGCTTTGGTGGGCCAAGTGAGCATGCATGCTCAAACCTGTCATAATTGTGTTTGCCGCGGCCATTTTCATCATCACCACTTTTGTCGTGGTTGTTTTTATAGCTGCCATTTTCATCATAGCTGTCCTCTCAGGATAAAGGCAGGAGACAGGTTGCACATTTAGACCAGTAAATAAAATATGTGAATGCGGCCATTGATGAACCTGTTCACACCCACTGTTTACTCAATGTTGCAACTTGCCTTTCCCTGCACCCTGTCATGACCTGGTACCGACCCCTGGGACCCAGCCCTGGCCTTGGGACTCCAACCCTCCCCAAAGTGACCTCCACGACTGCCCCAGACCCAGACCGCTACTTGGTCAATGCCTTTGGCAGCCCCCAGCCATCACAGCCTGTCACCGCCACCAGCCACCGCCACTCGCGACAGCCCTTGGCTATTACACTGCCCATAGCTGCTACATCAGCGCCAGCACTGGCAATACCCATTGCTTCTGGCCCATGCCGAGACCCCCATCTATATGATCCCAACACTTCATCATCTTTGTTGTCAATATCCTGGAAAGCGTCATTTAGGAGATAATTATGATGTGGACCAGATCATTAACTCACAGGGATAATGTGATAAACAAATACTTGAAGAGGTATTGTTTTTAACTTAACATCTGCTTCACCCAAATGACCTCCGCTTTTCAAAGAATTGAAGAAAACCTCGATGGTCTCTGCCTTGGCCCTTGTTTTATATTCAAGTTGATGGACTTTGTTTGCTCCGACTCCAAATGTTGGTCTGGGTGGATCATTTAGCACCAGCATTACTGTGACACCAATGAGAAAACATACTGTTCAAAATCTAGCTGGCTTGATCCATACTGTTGAGAAGGTGGCGATTTCAAAAATGCTGCCTTGACTTCAACCTTCGCATACTCGAACATGTCAGCAGTCGATTCTGACCCATTATATTTCTTAAGCAATGGAAGTTTTGGACCTGTTCAAGCAAGGATTACTATCTGAACAAAAATATACTGATACCTTTTTTGGTGCCGTTCCATTCTGAGGGAAGATTGACAGCATCATTTGAATAGTAAAAGTATTGCCTTTGACCTGTGTCTTCATAGTAGCAAGCGCTTCTTTTGCTCGGTGAGCAGCTTGAAGGGCAGAATTCATCGGGCGCCCATGAAGTTGATTGAGTTGATGCTGTGAAGCAGTTTCATGGTGTTCAACAGAATGTTCAAGCAGGCTTTTAGTGAGCGCAGCATCATCTGAATGTTCAGATTAAGTCCTCAGAAGATGATTTACAAAATCGAGAACATACTTTCAATATCTGGCATCTTGTTCATATTGGTACAGGTGCCACACTTTGGCGCTCTAAGAAACCTATATATAACAGAACACCCTTCGCACTGTGGCTTTGCCTTGATTAAGACTTAGCCTAGAAGGATATTATGCAAGATAACCAATAAGCTCACCTCTATTGCTTTTCGCTCCATGTCAGAAGTTGCTGTTCCAAGTTCCTGGCATTTTTTGCAAATTTGTGCCATCAGATTGGGGAAAAGTGTGCCACAGTCACTGCAGAGACCCATTGTAAAGAGCTGGTAAACTCAGATGCATGGGAAATGTGTGGTATATGCAGTTCATATTCGAAGCCAAGTTCATTGTCAAACCTTATTTTTATAACTAGAAGGATCAACAATTTTTGTATCAGGACAAATGAGATATCAGGTATTACAATATGAACTACGTGACTGTTCTGGAATGAGAAATAAGAGAAAGGAAGTGAGATAAATGCAAGACTTACTGTGCTATGATTCCTTTACACTGCTGCATATAAGTCAC
>JAGGAQ010006127.1:0-35106 GCA_017657225.1 Termitomyces sp. T69sscA
GAGAAAAGCAGTCGAGGGGGACTTAGCGAGTCCCGGGGATAGAAGCAAATCTGGGGAAGTCGGATAGCCAAAAGGGGAAAGATTCGAGATAAGATAGCGAGAGAGGGAAATGATTAAGTCGACAGGAAGAGAGCCGGGAACGTAGAGTTGAGAGAACTTAGAGTGGAAAAGAGAGAAGAGGACAACGAGAATAGATTAGAGATACGAGACGAGTTGAGACGGGAAAGATAGTTGAAACGAGACGAGTACGAGGAAAGAAGCAAGTAAAGTAATGAAAACCGGGGCACGAGAGAGACGAAGCAGAGATGAACACAAACAGACAGGACGGGGGTTACGTTACGTTATGTTATGTAATATCAAGACTAGAGTATCTACTTACTACTCTGCGCCTTATATACTATGTGGTACGTATGGCCCGGGGGTCAGGCCCAGGTTCCAGCAGCGGGTCGCGGCGCCGGGGCTTGGGATGAGACCCGGGGGCCGCGCGGGACGGGGCGAGGCCAGACATGTCGCGCGGAGGTCTCGCAGTGGAAGCGCAGAGACACGCGGTGGTGGTGCTGTGAGGGGGGAGTGGGAGCGGGGCGTGGCGAGCGGAGGTCGGCGGCAATGATGCACGATCATGATGCGTGATGGGGGGTCTCGGCGCAGGTCGGGGGTGACGGGTGGTGCTGGCGCTGATGTGATGTGATAGCCGAGACCCGGCGCTGATGTGGTGGTCACGGCGGTAATGGCCGGGGGGTGCCGCGAGTGGCGGTGGCTATGGCGTTGACGGGCGGTGATGGCCAGTGATGGCCGGGGGAATTGGCCGGGTAGCGGTCCAGGGCCGGGGCGGCTGTGGGGGTGGTTTTGGGAGCGCTGGAGTCCCGGGGTCGGTAGCGGGTCGTGACAGTGCTGCTCTAGCCAAAGCTTTTTGCATTTCAGCCATGGAGGGCATAGCAGTTCAGGGAGTCAAGATAGACATCCTTCAGGACATCCAGTGAGGAAACTGAGAGTCTAAGCAGGAAGACAAGTAGAGCATCCAAGGTAGTCTTCTAACCTTCCAGAACTGCATCCATGTGCTCAGCAGCCTGAAGCTATGGCAGAGAATTGTTGAGCAGCACTGCAGCTCATGGATTGCAAGGCACCCTGGCTGGTGAAAGACTCTGGAGCTAGTGTTCTAAAGCTACTAGTGGCCTCAGATGTCTTGAGATATTGGCTCCTACACTAGCACCTACCTAGATAACTGGGATGAATTGCTCCTGGATTCCAATTTCTAATATAACAATCACATCTTTGTGGCCCCACAAGCCTCCCCTCCCGTCTTCCTCAACACTGAATGTCAACCTTCCAGGAGCTTTGAGCCCCAATCTTGCCCATCAGAAAATAAAGCTGTGAGCAACCTTGTGGACTGGATGAAGATAGCCCAAGAAGAAGCTAAGGCCATGCTAGCAAAGGCAAAGGACAAGATAGCATGATATTACCACCAGAAACAGACCCCTGCTCCCATACAAGCCTGGAGACTGGGTTTACTTAGATGCATTGGTCATCACCACCACTTGAGCCAGCCTGGCTCCTTTGTCATTGAGTGCCAAGTGGATCTGAGTGATGTTAGAAGACTTCTATTTTATTCTGCTCTCCCCCTCTACACTTCACTTCACCTCCTTGCACTGTTTTCTGGGACCTCTGGGGCCTGCTTTAGACCTCCAGAAATCTCTGGAGGTCATTTACCTTTTGAACCAACCTCTGGAACATCCTGCACTTCCTGTTTAAACATTGTTAAAGGTCAAGGTTAGCTCTGATCTGCCTGTACAGTTGTTCTCATGCCTTCACTACCCACTGATGCACCATGCCAGGCAGCAGGAATTCTTAGACTTGTTTTCTTAGGATTCCCCTCTGCATAACCAGTTATCATTGTACTGTTGATTACTGTTTCTAACATGACTTTGAATTTCCCTCTACCAGTTGCATGATTGTGCCACAACCCCCAGAGATCACTCTTATAGTGGGCTCACTTAGTGCTCAATGACAAAGGGGCCAAGCTGGTGGTGCAATAGCTTTTTTGAGGGTCAAGTGATGGTGATGTCTAACATGTCCAAGTAGACCCCATCTCTGGGCTTGTATTGGGGAGCAGGCCTTTGTGCCACTCTCCAAGCCCCCTGAGGCCTGCTCTAGACCCTCAAAGATTTTCAGAGGTCATTTCATCTTTAGGAAACCTCCAGAACATCCTGCACTTCTTATCATGCCTCCACTACCCACTGATGCACTCAGAGAAAAACTATTAACTTCATCTCTGGTATCCATTAGTAGTCTGTATGTCTATATATGTAGTATGTGGGATATAACTTGAGATCATTTGGCAATAGAGTCAGAATAATGGAGTGTCAACCCTGGAGCTGTGTGATATGTGATGTGATGTGACATGTCCAACAAAAAAGTGGCAGTGCTTGGTTAGCATAGATTGTTGGATATTACATTTGTGATATTGTGATGGGGTGCCCTGAACACCAGGTCAAAGGAGCAATGCCCATTGCTTATTTTGTGTAGATACATGTACCCTCAGTTTTGTTTACATGACACTGAGGGCACGTAACTTACATTCACTCTTCTACTTATTCATATTGACCATACCATACCTAGATTAAACACTTACTGTGTAACATTCTAGGTACATACAACAGTTCTGTTTATATGACACTAAGGATTCAACACTTACCATGTAACATTCTAGTAAGACAACGGTCTACTAGTACTTTGCAATATTATAGTTCTAACACAGATCAATTGCAAAATCAAAACCATCAAACCTGATTCCATGCTTACCTCAACAAACCCTCAAGCATCTTTCTCTGCACCATGCACCCAGAAGACCCAACTGCCCACATGGAGACCCAAAGAGGCAAATGGGATGGGCAAAGGGGTAGGAGAGGGAAGAGAACAAAGGAGAGAGAAAAGAGGATGAGTAGAAAAGATTAGCCGGGGATAAGTCCTTCATGCACACCAAGTCCCAAGGGCCTGGGTGCTCAAGACCAATGCAAAAGCCAATGACATATCATGTGAAGCCAGTGTTGTCTGTGCACTGGGGAAAGTATGAAAGGAAGAAGATTTGGAGGGGACCAGGAGAAAAACTGTAGACCACAGCTTGGAGTCCCCTGAGAGTGGACATCTTAGGCTTACAAGTGTGTAACAGCTTTGGGCTTTGCTGATTCAAATATACTACTTAGCCCATTTGAGTAAGTTCACTTCAATTTAAAATCAATAAAACATATTTCTACAAGTACATTTCAAAAGTGTGCACACATGTAATCAGAGCCCCTCAAAACACAGTGACTGTGAAAAATTTTAAAGTCAATAATATATTGACTCAACTCAGAACTTTTTATTGCACATCAGCATATTGTTGTAGGTAGATAGCATGATCAGATCAATACATGTTTGTGACTGTTCTATCAACGTGAAGGATTCCAAATTTGGTGTGTCCCGTTGCAGTTACCTAGCATTGAAAATTGGGCACTCCAATGTCTTGAACTATACTGTTGTTCCACGGATTAATATTTGTTGATGAATGACAGTCATAGAAATAATCATAAAAAGATGTGGCATTGGTTTGACCAAAGTCACCAAAATTGGCAAACATTGACTTGTGTGCAGGAACATTCTACCATGACAAGCCAGAGAACAAGATGTACAAGTTGAGATAAAACCCAAGTGAAATTAATCTTCGTCCTGCATGTGCCTGCATTAGAGCCTTGGCATTTTAAGACTATATATATACACGATCTTCTGGACATGTTTGGTTCTGCTGTGCTAATCGTCTCCTTCAATGTGCATGCTAGAAGCACACAGCTACAAGCTTCTAAATATCTGACCAGAGCCGATCCCTTCAATGTTTGTCCTGTGTCGACCATTATAAGCACAAGTATGTCTACTTAATATCAGACCCTCTCGAATGCTTCAACTGTAGGTCCTGCCATTACTACTACCCGGAAACCTGGATCACGAGAACAAGTCGATGTGGTCCATTTTCAGCCAAGTTAGGGAACCGATACGTTGGGAAAACATTTCAAGCTATGCATGAATACTTCAGCCGGTTTCACTGGACAGGAAATGCATAGTAAAGGAACATTTGAAATCATGATTCTAGTCACTGGCTTGTATTCTCCGAATCCTTCTTTGACATGTTGAATCAATTTGTAGATATGAGTTGAATATACATCTAGTTGACCATTCATTACCTGGGTCGAACACCTCCAGGCTATCAAGCTTGGCATCACACCATGTTCCCTTAAATTTGAGCCATGTTTGGATAGAATATCAACTGCGCTTGTCCTGCCGGATGTCCAACGAAACTGTCTTCTTTTTGCCTGATATTCTCGCAGAATGGCCTTGGAAACGTACTATCAATCCGCACTCCAGTCCTCAGATGAAAGGAGAGTCTTTGGAGTGGATCAGGAGTTTCCCTTTGACGTTCCATGTGCAACGAGCATTTTCCTGTGGTGACTTTAGTAAGTTTCACTTTGAAACTGTAAGAGGATAATCTCATCCGATTGTTTTTCTCGTTAGGCTTGCTTTGCTTTCTTGCTTATCCTCTGGAGAACAAAGGTATCTTCAATCTCCTTTTATACTGCCCACATATCTGAATGTATCTCACATGCAGATGTCCTTCGCGTGGCCTGTGATTTCGTGAACTGGCTTTTTCTTCTTGATGAGCAGTCTGAAATCATGACACCTTGTGAAGCGGAACGAATGGGCGTCATGATCCTGGACATCGTAGATAGTCCTGACAAGACAAGGCCAGCTCACGAAGGTGTCCTTGGAGAGGCTCTGCAACAGTAAGTTTTGAGTTTGGTTGGTTCTATAAAAATGTATGATCTTCTCATGATACTAATATAGGGTGTGGAAAAAAATATTGAAGTTTGTATCGCCAGCTGTACGTGATCGACTCGTCAAGAGCCTTGAAAATTGTATCACTGCGGTTGTACAAGAAGCTCAAGACCGTGCTCTGGATTATATCAGAGACATTGATGAGTATCTACCGGTCCGCCGCGAGACCAGTGGGGCCAATATCGGATTTAGAGTCCTTGAATTTCAACTGAATCTCCCAGACGAGTTCTTCGAAGATGCTGTCATTCAGAGAATCAATGATACCTGCGTTGATCTGATCACTCTGAGTAATGTAAACGTTGTAGCCTATTCCTTGTACATAACTCATTTCCATTTTTGACTAGGACATTTATTCTTATAAAGTTGAGCAAGCCCGTGGTGAAAACCGCCACAATCTCGTCACTATTGTGATGAAACACAAACATTTCACTCTGAATGAAACAATGAGGTGGATTGGGGACTATGCCTCGAAGCTTGTGCACAGCTTCTTGAATGACTTGAGCCATGTTCCATCTTTTGGTGAAGAATATCAAGCTGATGTGGAACGTTACTTGTATGGTTTGGGCAACTGGGTCAGGGCAAGTGATTGTTGGAGTTTTGAGGGGGGTAGATACTTTGGGATAGACGGAATACAAATCCAGCAGAGCCGAAAGATTGTCTTACCTCCTCAGTAGCAGCAAATGTCTTACTTTCAGTCAGGAAGTATTCTGATACCATCCCAGTAGTCGGACTGAATCATAACTTACTTTCCCTGTTGTTCCATAGATTTTGACACAATCTATCTGTGATTACATCAGATATGAGTGCCACTATAAATTACATTTACGGACAACCAAAGACGACAATTGTAGCTTGTCAATGAAGAGTTTTGGAAATAAATTGATCTAGATCTGAACTCAGCTTATTAGAACAAGTCACAAACACTCAAAGGCTCTTTCCGTGTGTAGTTGAGTACTGCCAAAATTAATTTTGACTATCCAGAGTACATATTGATGCGAATTTGTAGCTTGAATATTACTTAGTTAATCTGAATATTGTGATTTGAACTAAGTATCATAAACTTTTAAATTCACTAGTCACGAGGCCTCAAGTTGCACGACGCACACTAATAAATGATGAAGTTGCTTTTATTTTTATTGAATTTATTTTGAAGTGGCTCAATGGATCACTCACAACGGGGTTCAAGAGTAATAAATTGCTATGAACCCGAAACTAGTCAACGCTCCTGAGCCTAAGACGACCACATAATGCCCGGCACCCCCAAATTTCCTCCTTTTTATATTCCCTCTGGCACGCACGGACCATCGCGCTGCTCGCGTCATTTTGTCGCTTGAAGACCTGCCCAGTGTTGCCGATACACTTGGCGTGGTCCAGGCACTCAATACATTGAAGGCTTGATAACAAAATTGTATTGCAACAATGAATAGAAGAACTAAGGAAAGTATCAATAAGTTCTATATGTATTTTTCACATGAATGGTAAGTAATGTCATGGTATTGTAAGGGGAGCGCTTATGTCTGTGGAACTCCTTCCACAGAGCTAGCAAGCACCAGTGACAAGTGGGAGTCAAGCAGGCACAGAGGCAGGCAAGAGTCAGACAAGGGACCAGCAGAGCTTAACCAAGTGGTCAGACATTGCTAGAGAGCTTACAGTTGGTCCAATGTGTAGGCCAGAAGAACACTGCTATTGTTCAGCCTGGGGATATTCTATCCACAGGCTGCCTATATATACTATGTTGGTGGCTGTGTGATTACTAATACTGTTTAACTAATCAGGCCCTGGTATGTAATGGAGTATGACTAACAATAATCAATGCTGAGAAGGTCCATGCATATGACTCATCAAGGCTGACTAATAGAAGACAGAAGGGGATAGAGCAGGCCAAGCGGTCATTCAGATGTGCTCAGAGTGGGTGCATCCTCGGACTAAGCTCAGGGTAGAGTTGGACATGGTCTGGAAACCAGTCCCCTGACAATTGCTTCACTGGAACTAGAAGTGTAGAGGTGTATGGAACTGTACCATGGGTAGGCAGCATTGAGGCTTGGTTTGAAAACAAAGGTCACAAGTGCTTATGTAGGAGCCAATGTATCAGAACATTTGGGACCAGTAGTTCCAGGTTACTAGCTCTGAGGTCTTCCACCTGCCTTGCAATCCATGAGTAATGATGCTGATTGACAATCCTCTGGTATAGCTCCTGGATATTGGGCATGTAGATGTGGCCATGAAAAGCCAGGAGCCATCCTGAAAGCTCCACCCATCAGTATGGATGGACTTCATGCTGGTGGTGGTTCTGGACTTCAAGGCCATGGCAGCCTTAGCAACAAGATCTTTCTGCTTACCCTCCCAATTCCAATGGCTAATGTCTTGGAGGACATCTACCATTCTCCCCTGAGCTACTGTGAACTGCTATACCTTCCATGGCCCAAACGGCAAACAATTCTGGCCAGAGAAGCACAATGTTGCTGTTGTTGTCTCCCCAGATCCCATGATATGCACACTGAGATCAAGTATTTGGCTCATCCATGCTCTGGCCAAGGTAGAGGGACCAGCAGGCCTGCCAGCAGTTGAGCTTCTTGGCCATTCAGAAGTATTATAGGTCCTTGTGGTTGGTTCAGACCCTCAAACTTGTGCCATATGCCCTCAAGAAAGTACTGCCACTCTTCAAAGGCCCAGATGATGGGGAGCATTTCTTGCTGTGAATTTTATAATTGCACTCAACCATGTTTAGGCTCTTTGAGTAGAAGGCTACTTGAAACTGTTGCAACAGAACTGCTTTGGTGGCAAAGTCAGAGCTGTCTGCCTCTATCCAGAAGGAGGAGTTGTTATCGGAGAAGAGGAGGATGGGTTTTGAGGTGATAGCCAGCTTGAAGGCATTGAAGGTATTGAAGGCATTGAGCTCTGAAGCCTCCAAATGCCAGGTGGTGTCCTTCACAGTGAGATCAAAAAATGATTGAGCATGGTGTAAGAACTCCTGAATGAATTGCCAGTAGAACTGCAACACCAGCCACCTTCAATTAGTCCATCTCTGCCATCTTAGGTGAGAAGATTAGCCCCAGGACTCAATTCAAACAATGTTGTCCTGACATAAACAGACCACACCTTCTGCTTTGAAGTCTGTGAAGATGTTGCTATCATTGTCTGAGAGGTGGCAAGGCTGTTGGTGAGCCCAAAGAATGTGACTAGGAGGCCAGAGAATCTATGTTTGGTCTGGAATGCTGCTTTCTACTCATCTTCCTCTTGGACGCACACATTGTTGTAGCCTCACTGGACATCTAATTTAGTGAGGTAGCATGCCTCCTGAAGATTATTGATAAGCTCTGAAATGAGTGGGAGGAGATAGCAGTTCTGCATAGTCATGGTGTTGGAGACACATTAGTCTCCAGGAGTGAGTCAAAGAACACTTTTGAGAGCACATCTTCAAAGTCATGGAAGTACTCTGGCACTGCATTGCAGAAGGCCCAGGGCTGAGAGTTTGCAGCAAAGGCCTGAGCCAGTCTCTGGGAGGTGGTCTGACTGGCCCAAATCTCTACTCAGGAAGGTGGAGCATGCAATGTAGGGGCATCAATCTGGTCTTCTACCTCTATAAGCTTGTCCAGGAACTTTGGGTCTAGAACACACTGGAACTCATCCTGGTCCCCTTTGCTGGGTATAATACCACCATTCTGGTCATCCTCATAGATTCTCATAGAGGGCCTCTCTATGAGGAAATGCTAGGAGGAGCAGATCAAGCAGATCAATGTCAGCAAAGGGCAGATGACTCATCTAGCAGGCCTAGATAATGTCATGACCCACACCATTTCCCTCCCATGAGCCAGCTCTGATCCCTCTCCAGACTCCTTTTCCTGCCCTATTTGGGTGCTTCCAGGACCCTCAGTTTGTTCAAGACATCCCCAGGTCTTAGTCAGATCCAGGTCTCAGACAGATCCATGATCTTCTGTTTTGAATCATGTCCTCTTGAATCAGATCACTTCCCCTTAACTCAGATTACTTCCATTTGACTTATATCACTTCCACTCAATTCAGATCACTTCAAACCTGATTTAGATCACTTCCACTGATATGTCCTACTTCTCCTTTAGGTAGTAGCCTACAGCTATATAAGGTGTCCTGGTTGGTAGCTGTAGCCTTGGCCTTGATATTGACATGATTTGACTGGTTACTTGACTTTGTGATTTCTTACTTGTGTCTGTCTCTTGATTCTCCATGTTATGACCTGCTGCTCAGTCTCCACTACTCACCCCAGTCTCTAGATCCCCAGCCCTGGGACTTGTCTTCCACATCTTCTCCACACTTCTGGTATCCACCCTTGCACCTTTCACCCTAGACATAATTAGCACTCTCTGCTTATTGTCTACTCACATCTCCTGCCTTGACTCTTGGTTTTATATGCCCCACACTTATTGATAGTACTGGCTGTGCACATAGATATTGTGTTTGCCATATAAGAAATCACCTAGTGGTCTGAGCCCCTATTGTCGGCAGAACCTGACACTCCATCTGCTCTCAAGTCCATCAGTTCCCCAGTTTATATTGAGTCTCACAGTTATCTCTTTCCTTTGTTTGCTTACCATTCCTTGCCTTTTAGTTCTAATTACTCTACATCAGTTTCTCAGTTTACATTCTCTGCCTTGATTCTACATACATTTCTGTAAGGGCAACCTCTGGAGGCTGTGGCTCAGTTACACAGCTGGTAGAGGGAAATCCGAAGTATATTAAAAGTATGTCACAAATAGCTAGTAAGGTACTAACCTGGCAGAGGGAAATCCAAAGAGAACAAGTCTAAAGAGTCACTCTGCCAGACAACAGAAAATAGTCAACAGTATGTCACATGTCATGTCACATGTCACTATGTGTGACATTTCTGATGGGATGGTCACATGATCCAAGCACATGCAGAGGTCATGCACATGCCACATGACTGCAAATTGTATGCTAACGATTTTGCCAGTAGTGGCTGTGAGTCCATCCAGCCAAAGAGGAATGTCCAATAAGGAAGTAAATTCCCATGGTTCAACCAATGAGGAACTTGATGAGTTGAGAAGAAAGGCAAAGGAAATGAGTGAAGCATGGCTGAAGGAAAAAGGATGTAAACGGGAGGTCCCCTGACAATTTTCCAGTTTACATCCCTCCTTGCTTGTTTACTCCACATACTTGCTGTTGTCATTTGCTTGTTCTTTGGACAGAGTTCTCCAGGTCAGGGGTCAGAATCCTGACAGATAGCAGCACACTCTTGTACCTCTGAGTAGCTCTTTCCTGACCTCAGCTGTGCATGCAGAGCATCTTTGAGGACAACAACTCATGCTCACTTCATTGCAGGCCCCATCCACCTTGGGGTTCTGCTCCTGAAGCTAGGTAAAGCCCAAGATCATGTCTTGCTTGCCTAGACTAGCAATGCTCAGCATGGGATTGGTAGCAGAAGATACAGAGTTTGTGAAGGGGCAGGTCCTGACCATACAACCCCTCACTAACCCCATTTCAGTGTTCAACGTTGACAAAACACCCAATGAGGCTTGCAGTATCAACTCTGTAGTCAACTCGGTGCAGGAAGAGCCCTATGGCACCACTGTTTAAAAGGGCAACAAGATAGCAGGTCTGTTGTGTGTCTGTTGTCTCAATCTCATGTCTAGGCATAGCAAGTTGGTGGACAATGCAGACACCACAATATATTGGCATGGTAGTTGTCTCTCCTGGGTCAAAGGGCCATGTGAGCAGATCATTGGGACTGGAGGGGCATTTTGTATGTCTGGAGGGGTGCTTACAGGTTCAGTCTCAGAGTGGTCAATATGGAAATCTGTATTAGCATTCTCTATACACAGACATGCTAACAGGTTGGCACTAGGCAATGAAAGTGTAGTCTTCATTCATTGCTTAACTAAAAATTCTGCTCTTGAACCAGGATGGAGTTATCTACATTGTTCTCTTCTGGAGTTAGTGTGTTAGGCAAGGGGTCTTCAGCAGCATCCTTAGCATTTTCTTCCTCACCCAGTGTCCGACCATGTTCCAAGCAAAGCCCATCACTGTCCAGCTTTTTGATCACTACACAGTGCTGCTCCAGTTTGACCCCAACAACCCAGTACTCTCCAACTTGCAGGCCTTTACTCATGAGTTCTCTAGTATGTTTGGTGTGTTTGACACTGTAGCTGAAGCCAATCAATCTCCAGATGCACAACAATGAGTATTTTACCACCTTCATTGTTTATCTCAAAGACAGGCTGGAAGTACAAAGCTCTCTGGTTCACCCTCCACCATGCTCTTCCCCAATGTATCAAAGACATCCTCCACCTCATGCTCAAACAGCCCAACTACAACAGTTACAAAGTGCTTATCATCCAAATCAACCAACAGTACTGAGAAGACAGCAGCAAGTAGTCAGTGCATAGAACCCCTTCAAGAATTCCAACTGGCAAACTGGGGAAACTACTGGCAACCACACCTCTGGTGCCATGCTGCCTGCCAATCTTGCTTCACAATCACCTCCAGGATGAGGACCTGCCAGCACCAACCAATCCTTGGGCCCCCACCCTCCAGCACAATACAATGCTGCTGACATCCATAAGGCCTTGAAGCTGCACGCCCTAGATGACAATATGACCCAGGACTTAGTCAATGCCCTGGACCTTATGAATGACAAAGAAGCCCTATGCACTAATTGGTTCAGAAGCAGGCCTTGGATTGATGTGCTAGAGGAGATGCAGAAGTGGTGATGGAAGAAAGGAGCTTGCATCTTGTGTGGTGAGCAAGGTCATTTCATCAATGAGTGCCCTAAATGCCAGGCTATGGAATGAGCCATTTGGACTATTGATGGTGAGAACTGCTATGTCTCAAAGACTGTAGTTGGAGCTATGTATGGTTAAGGCTGCAGGCCTGCCAGATTCATGTCAAAGAAGTTCACAATTGCTGAACAGAAATATACCATTCCATGGGATACAAGATCCATATCATCACAGATCATGAAGCCTTGAGTTCTTTAAGACTCAAGCTAGTCTATTTGGTGATGACAGTATGTTTGAAACAATACTGGATCAACCAGAGCACTACCCACAGTTTGTGGTAAAGAACCAGTAGATATGGATGGATAACATTTGTAAGGACTGAGTAATATGTATTCCCTACAACTGGGCCCTGATTACTGACATTGATGCAAAATAGGATTTATTTTCATCTTATTGATAAGATTGAATGATTAGATCAAGATAAATCTATTTGCTTAGTTGCATTGGACTCAGTTGCACTTGCACACACTTTGTAGTTAATGAAATAATATGTAATTTATTTGCTTTGAACTGGCTCTTATTCACACTAGGTAGAGGATAATAAAACCAAAGTTCAATTCCAAATGAAACTAATCTATTCCCGAGAAGACAAACTACTGCTCCTGAACCTAAGAATCCACTTGGTGGGGATTCCATGCCATGGCAAGCTAGTTGCTTGCCCAATGTCTCCAATGATACCCTCCTTTTATACCTTCCAGTGGTGCACATGGATCAATTGTATCCCATGTGATTCCACTGCTTGGTGCGTGTACCCAGAGTGCCAACACCACCTTGGCATTGTCCAGCCCATCTTGGAGGAATGTTTTAGCCTTTTTCTGGCTCTAACCATTCCTCCGGCCTTGTCCTGGCTGTCTGGTCCTTCCCTCATCTTCCATCTGTCCCTCCCCATGGGTTTGTGCATGTGGTATTGAGGCAGATTGGTCATGGGCAAGCACAGGTAGTAATGATAGTGGTAGATATAAAAACAGAGGTTCTTTGGTCGTGATTGATGTCCCATCAGTGGATCAATGATCCGTGATGGTGGCCATCACTGAGCACAGCCACCTGTCTGGCCAATCCCAAGATTGGGATGCAATCTTTGAGATCTTGATATCATCATGGATCAGTGATCCATGATGGTGGCCATCACCAAGCACAGCCACCTGTTTGGAAAGCGTCGAGATCATGATGGGGTGATGGATCATTGATCTCATCACCCAGCAATTGTCTGTGCCATCAGAAACTGACTTTTGACGTCCTGTTGTCTTATCAACGGGTTGTTTCTGTCATTGATGTGGGTTCATTGGCTCTTTTTCACATTGGTACATCCCATCTACTGTTTTTGACATGTCTTTTTGAGCTTACAGTTTTCAGCTCTATTTTTATTATTCTTATTCTGGACGACCCTCATATCAACATCAGTAGCCAAGGTCACCTTTTTGTGGGCCATTTTGAACCACAAAGGACCTTGGACTATCTTTGGCACTGGTATTTGTGGCCAAAGATGCATGACAACATGACAAAGTATTACATGCAAACCATGTAAGCAGTCCAAGCCACCCAACTGTAAATCCACAGAGGAGTTACATTTTCTCTCCATCTCCACTAAGCCATGGAGCTCAATTGGAATGGACATTGTAAGTCCATTCCTGGAATCCAAGGGGTATAACTACCTTTGAGTGATAATATGTCATATGACCAGTATAGTTCACTTGATACTAGTCATCACAACTACAAAAACTTCAGAGTTGTTGTGGTTGTATGTCAAGGAGGTGATGCAATTGCATGGCCTCCCAAGCTCTATTGTAAGTGATAGAAATTCCAAGTTTACATCTAAATGGTGGTGTGAATTGTATACACTATTTGAAGCCAGGCTCATAATGTTGATGTCCATTGTTCCATCTGCAAACAGATGAACAGACTGAGCAAGCCAACTGCAACATAGTGCAGATCCTGTGCTTGTTTGTACAACCTGATCAGACTGATTGGGATTATATATCTGTCATGACCGCTACCGACCCCCAGGACTTAGACCTGGCCCTGGGACTCCAAACCTCCCAAAACTACCTCCACGCCCCCCCGGGCCCAGAGCGCTACCCGGCCAACCCCCTCAGCAACCCCCGGCCATCACCGCCTGTCACTGCCACCAGCCACTGCCACCCCTGGCATCCCCTTGGCCATCACTGCCGTGACCACCACCTCAGCCCCAGCCCCAGCTATCACACCACCCACAACTGCCACATCAGCACCGGCATTGGCAACACCTGACATCCCTGGCCTGTGCCAAGACCCCCATCCCCATCACACATTACAATTACGCATCACCGCTGACCTGACCTCTGCATGCCACGCCCCGCTCCTGCTTCTCTCCTCACCGCCCCACCGCCATGTGTCTCTGTGTTCCCAGTGCAAAGCCTCCACACCGCATGACATGTCTCAACCCCCACCCCATCCTGCATGACCCCTGGGTCTCACCCCAAGCCCCGGCGCCGTCACCCACCGCTGGAACCTGGGCCTGAGCTCCGGGGCCTACTTACTGTGTAGTATATAAGTTGTAGAATAGTAAGTAGTACTCTAGTCTTGATATTACCATAACCCCCATATTGTTTTGTTGTGTTTGTCTCTGTTTCATATTCTCATGCATTCTGGTCTCGTTATTTTCACTTTGCTTTGTTTCTTGTCGTACTTGCCTCATATCTTCTCCTTTTGTTGTCTCTATTCATCTCTTACTCTAATTTCACTCTGCTTTGCTCCTCGTCTCTCTATCAATCCTAAGTTCTCTTGTCTCTTCTGTCTCTGGTCCCCAATCTTGACTTGTTCTGTTTCCTTTCCCCTTATCTTATCTCGACCCTTTCCCCTTTTGGCTCACTTGATCTCTGCACCTCCATTTGCATCTCCGGGACTCGCTCGCCCACCAGCGCTCGCTCGTTCTGCCCCCCCTGTATCCCTGGGACTTGCAACTACCCCCCGGCACTCATCCTCCACCCACCCTGGCACTCGCCTCCTCCTTCAGCGTTATGGGCACTTCCCTACTCACCTCCCCCACCCCACTTTGGTCTTCTACGCCTCGTGCCCTACCAGTACTCTGCATCTGTGGACACAGTGATCACCACATAAGGTACTCGCCCAGTGCTATAAGATACGCCCCATTCAAATTGAATGGAGGGTATATCCTGTTAATAATCAAGGAGATCAGACTTACTGTGCTCTTTCACAAAGGAGTGAAAGACTTTGCTTGGCAGGCACTGACTAGGCTAGCTCATGCACATGATGCCATTATTCAGGCTTGTGTGTTCCAGATTTATCATGCCAACAACCAATGGGAAGAGGATCCAACATTTGTCAGAAAAAGTTGAATTGCTTTTTCAGGACTAATTCGTGAAGGCTTTCATGATCAAACATGATAATGTTTCTTCCCTATCTAGTGAGCTTGTATAGCCAAAATACTACAGAAATTGATGTTATACAATTGTATGAACATTTTACACCATCTCTGTAATAATAGCAAGAGAGACAGGATTGCAATAAACCAAACAAAGTAGCCTGATAAGACATTATCAGGCCAAATCAGACCTAATCAACCAAAATTTCCTTATTTGACCTGATAATATCAACACTCCAAAATAAGGTCAAATTTGGGTCAACCAATTTTTCTGACATTAATTGCAGGGTCATTGGTGTATTCATCAGTTGAGAATCTTGCCTAAGGGCAAGGCAAGCAAGCTATGCCTCAAATTTATTGGGTCATTCCAAATACTGGAGGTGGACAAGTCCATTCCAACTATGTCTTAGAACTTTCTACAGCACTTCAGGCATGGCAAATCATGCCTCAATTCTGAATGTCACTGTTAACATACCAGCCCAATGATGATGCCTTATGCATGAATAGAGCAGTGCCAGAGCTATATAACTTTGCTGCTTCTGACAATCACCAGCGCCACATTCTAATCTTGCCAGGCTGCATCCTGGTCAACCAATGCCACTTGCATCTCATCCTCTCTCTGTGATGTCTACCTGACCAACTCTTTCAAATGTCAGTGCAACTGTGAGTTTGCTGCTGCCAGCTCCCTCTTGGTTGCCACTCAGGAGATGTTCCACAGATGCACCATCATTGGCAAGAAGATATGAAGTTCCAGCTGGGACTGGCTTCCAAGGCTGGCAATGCATGCTGCTTGCCCTTGTTGCACAGTGCTGGGAGTGCTCCCTCCACCCTCTGTTTGCTCTGCAATGGTCCCATCCTCACCACTGCCCATGCCCCTCCCCATCTGACTCAGATGCCTCTCCTGATGGTCCCAGCTGAGAAGGACCTTCTGACACCTCTGCCACCCACAACTGCAGTTCCTCACCCAGCTGCTCTGACATCCATGACAAATTCCATCCCTGCTCCATTGACATGCACACCACCCACCACATTATCAACACTGAACACTGCTCATGCTTCAACTGACATGATAGGCAGATGGATGAATCCCAGCATGAATTGGCCACCAGTGCCTTGTACTCATAGGGGTCACCCTGATGAGCACAAAAGACACATTATGAAAGGGTCAGTCTGAACAAACAAAGAAAAGGAGGCAGACTACTATGCACTGGGCCCTGCCCTTGACACATACTAGGGTCAACAGCTCACAAGCCTAGCTGCCCACCTCAGCAAAGTGCTCTGCAGTCACATCCACCTGCACCACTCTCTGTGCTTCTAGGACTGGTTGAATCACTCCATGCTCCAGCACAGGCCAGCTGGCTTGATGGGCTATACCAGGGCTGAGCAGGCATGCCAGTGGAACACCATGACCTGCAGAAGAACACATGACAGGCCTGCCATGGACAAAGATAGCTCTAAAGAATTGGCATGAATAAGTTAGACCCCCTGGAAAAACAACCAACTTATGATGGTTCTGCTTTGCCTCAGCATGGCAACAATCCTGGCAATGCTCAAACAATGCCCAGCCCTCTCCTAGGCTGCCCAGGCACCAATGTTGCTTTCATCAGAAGGCAAGGGGGTAGGAGACAAGGAGGTACTCAAAGATAATATAAGAGTAGAGATGGTGAAATTTGGAGAAGTTTTTTTTTTTCTTTTACTGCATATGGGACTTCTTGATGGCCATCAGACTTTGACTTTGACAAAGCAGCACTGCCACAATTGCCATGCATCTTGAGGATCTTAACACTGAAGAAAGACTGATGTCATGATCCACTGCCTACCTCTAGTACTAAGTCTTGGCCCCAGGACTCCCACCCCCCTCCCCCAAACCAGCTACACAATGGACCACTACACACCTAGCCACCCTCAGCACTCATCATCACCACCTCTAGCATTCTTCAGGCCATCACTGCCCATTACTGCCACATCAGCACCAACCCCCAGCAATCCCTGGCCTCCACCAAGCACCCATCATGCATCACAACTGATGCATCACCCCGGGTTTGATCTCTACACACAACACTCCCTCCTCCACTTGACTCTTTGCCTCCTTGCCATTCCATGCCTCCTGCTTACCCATGCTCACAAAGCAACACCCTTCCTTTGGAATCATACCACATGACCTGCACCAACATCCACTGCACTCTCACACAATCTCCAGGCTTTATTAGGAGCCCTGATGTCACAACTTGTCACCAGGGCCCAGACCTGTGCTCCAGAGTCTACCTACTTCCTCTTGTATATAGGTTGTAGCATAGCCTCTGGTACAGTAGTCTTGATATTTCACTCATAGTCCCCTATTTTTGTCTCTGTCCTGTTTTGTGTTTTGCATCCTGGTCTCTTTGGTTTTGACTTTGTTCATTTCATCTCATATCAACTCATCTCATTTCTTACTCATCTCACATTGTCTTGCTGGTCTCATCTCTACTTGACTTGTATTTCCTCTCCAATTGTTGACTTTGTCTTGTATCAACTCATACTATTTCTGATTCACCTTTACTTGTCTTGTATTTCTGTTCTGAATCCATTCTCTGCTTCTCTCTCTCTTTACCTCAAGTCTCTAAAGTTGTTCCTTGTCTTATGCTCTCCTTCAGTCATTGTTTCATTCCATTCCTCCTCTCCCCAACTCTTTTCCTTTTCAGCTTGGCTAGACCTTCATGCCTTATTTTTGATCCTGGGACTTGCTAAGCCCTGCTACTCATTCCAATCTTTGAATTTCCAGCCCTTGTTAGGGGACCGGTCTCCGGACCATGTCCAACTCTACCCCGAGCTTAGTCCAAGGACGCGCCCACTCTTAGCACATCTGAATGACCACTTGGCCCATCCTATCCCCTTCCATCTCTCTTAGTCAGCCTTGATGAGTCATATGCATGGACCTTACTCAGCATTGATTATTGTTAGTCATACTCCATTACATACTGGGGCCCAATTAGTTAAACAGTATTAGTAACTGCACAGCCACCAATGTAGTATATATAGGCAGCCTGTGGATAGAATATCCCCAGGCTGAACAATAGCAGTATTCTTCTGGCCTACACATTGAACTGACCGTAAGCTCTAGTGACATCCGACCACTGGGCTAAGTCCTGCCAGTCCCTTGTCTGACTCTTGCCCGCCTCTGTGCTTGCTCGACTCCCACTCGTCACTGGCGCCCGCTAGCTCTGTGGAAGGAGTTCCACAGACGTAAGCGCTTCCCTTACAGCCCTGGGACTTGCCCTTGGCCCCAGCACTTGTCTTTCACCTCTTCTCCACGCCTCCAGCATCCTTCCTTGCACCCTTCACTTTGGACATGACTGGTGCTCTGTCACAACCTGCCACTGACCCCTAGGACTCAGGCCCAGCCCTGGTACTCCCACCCCCTCAAAACAACCCCCATGACCACCCTGGGCCTGGACCGCTACCCAGCCAACCACCTCAGCAACTCCCAGCCATTACCGCCCATCACCGCTACCAGCCACCATCACCCCCTGCATTCCCTTGGCCATCACCACCATGACTGCCACATCAGTGCTGGCCCCGGCTATTACACCGCCCATGACCGTCACATCAGCACCAACACTGGCAACACTTGATGCCTCCCTGGCCCATGCCAAGACTCCCATCACACATCACAATCATGCATCACTGCTGACCCAATCTCTGCATGCCACGCCTCACTCCTGCTCCCCTCCTCACTGCCTCACCGCTGCGTGTCTCTGCGTTCCCAGTGCAAGACCTCCACACCACGTGACATGTCTCAACCCCCACCGCTGCCCTGCACAATCCCTGGGTCTCACCCTATGCCCCGGCGCCATGACCTGCCACTGGAACCCAGGCTTGAGCCCTGGGGCCTACCTACCACACAGTATATAAGTTGTAAAGTAGTAAGTAGTACTCTAGTCCTGATATTACCGTACCTCTTGTATTGTTTTATTGTGTTTTGTCTCCATCTCATAGTCTCGCACGTTCCGGTTTCTATTTTTCCACTCTGCTTCATTTCTTATCATACTTGTCTCATATCTGCTCCTACTCATCACCTCTACTCGCCTCGTACTCTAATTCCATTTCTGCTTTACTCATCATCTCTCTGCCAAACTCTAAGTTCCCTTGTCTCTTCTGTCTCCGGCCTCAAGTCTCGACTCGTTCTGTTTCTACTTCCCTTATCTTATCTCAACTCTTTCCTCTTTCAGCTTGCTTAATCTCTGCTCCTCTCGCTTCCATCCCTGGGACTCACTAAGTTGCCACGCTTGCCACTCCCAGTTCGTTGATCCCTGGGACTTGCTTGCGCACTGGTGCTTGCTTGTTCCATTCTCCTGCCTCCCCAGGACTCGCACCTACTCCCAGCACTCATTGTCCACTCCTCCCTGGCACTTGCCCCCCATCCTGGCATTACCAGCAACCCCCCATGCACTTCTCCTACCTCACTTTGGTCTCCTATACCTTGTGCCCCTACCAGTACTCTGCGTCTGTGAACACAGTGCTCACCACATAAGATACTCGTCTAGTAGACTGAGCCCCCATGGTCAGCAGAACCTGACAGCTCCCCACTAATCTTCTGCTTGCATCCCTGGTCCTGCCTCTTGGTCTCACATGCTCTGTGCTCATTGACAGTACATGCTGTGCATGTGGACATTATATTTGCTGCATAAGGAATTGCTCAGTGGTTTGAGCCCTCATGGTTAGCAGAATCTGACACCAAGGAAGGAATTTCAATGGGCACACTCTCCCTCTCAGGCTGGATCATTCTGGGTTGACTTAGCCACAATCACAATAATGATCTTCATTGCCAGTAGAACAATGACCTTCACCTCTCCTACACAAGCACAAAAGCAAAAGTAAGGCACTAGTGAGATCAGCATCCTTGGTGCAGTGAGAAAAGCCTGTTTGTGCACCAGAGGATTATTGTGAGTCACAGGTATATGTGGCTTTAAGCTGTGAAGCAGAGAGTGCCTCATGATGCCAAGTTCTTTAATGATCCAGTAGCCTTGGTGGTGATCAGTAAGCTGCTAGAAGAGGGAATTATTGCACAAACAACATTTCCATACAATTGCACAGTTTACAAAAGCATTGGAGAAGACATAGGCTCCTACTCCTGAAGAAGAGGCAGAGGCAAAACATGTTTGGCATAGCAGTTGCAACACAACACAGGACACATATGTGGCCTCTGAGCTGCTCACTGAGTATGAGCTGCAGCATTGGCCATTTGAAACAGATGACCTGGCATTATCAACCAGGTCTAGTATGAGAGGCTGAAAGCCTTAGAACACGCTCCAAGAGCTAGCCATGCAGCAACAGAGCTGTCAGAGGACCCCACTTGCTGAGATGAACAGGCAAAGAAGAAGGTGGATAGATAGCTGCTGGTAGAGAATGTATTTGCAGCCAACAGCCCTATAGCTGACCTTTGTACTGAGGATCACTGTGAGAATCAACTGCCACAGCTGAACAACAAGGACAAGAAGTTTGATGTGCTGTCATATAACAAGGACTCAGATGACAAGAAGACTCCTCAGCTAAGGAGGTTGTACTTAGCCCGGAATGAGAAATGGCAAACTAAATGCATGTAGGCTGAGGAGGAGGCAGCAAAGCTTTATGACAAAAGGGAAGAACAAGCCACTAGGAGAATTCTTGATGGCTTAGGTGTGGTGGTCTTCTCTCCACAGGATGTGAAGAGATCCAATGTGTTTTCTGTGGATGGGTTAATTTATGCTATGCCCATGTAGATGCAAATTATTTATGAGTTATAACTGCATGCCTGAGGTGCATAACTGTACAATAAATATGGTGGTTACCATATTGCAGTACAACTAAAGTACACTGCCATTCAACCTGACTACACCCAAATGGCCCTTCCAGACTTGCCCATCTCTGACAAATATATCTGTCAAAAAGAATGGCAGGGGTACAAAAAGATATCCATCCAAGGATTCACCTCACAGAGTCTAGTCTGGACAGCCAATCTGGACAAGATTGTGCAACAACTTCTCTACTTTGCTCAAATCAGGAATACCAAACACAGTGCTTGGTGTGGCATTCAATTTTGCTGACTGCATGCACTGGTGCACAGTATTGGGCTATGTGCTTATATGTGCACTGATGCCCCACAGCCAGTGGTGAGCAGCCTTCTTGTGGCATCTGGCCTTCATCTGCACACAACCTCACATATACCAATGAGACCCACAATTAAGCCAACCCACAGACACCCTTCTTGAGCTTTCTGTAGACAACCTTCATGATAGCTGCCTCCCACTTTACCAACTCACAATCTGCAAATGTGGGGGACAATGAAGTGCTGCAGGTGCTTTTATACAACAAAGTCCTAGTTGAGTGGATCAACCATGCTTATACATTTGGTGTGGTTTACTTGGAGAACCACTTTAACAATCTGAACATGTTGTTGGAACAATTCTGGCCAATTGACAATGCATGACATTGTCAACTGAATCATTATGGTTCTCTACTGGCCATTCAGAATGGGATGGGTGGAGGACTTGTGACCAGGACAACCACTACCATCTGGCAGCAATTCCTACTTGCAAGAGCAAACAAGGCCACAACTACTAGGAGGAGGGCCTGTATAGAGATGGACCTCAATCATCACAATTTTGGCAACAAACTTGCAAGCATGGCCCATTGCTACCTGAATTGATGCCCACCATCATTACTGCTGCTACTCCTTTGCCAGAACCTATGATGGAGGAGCACATAGAGATTAACAAGGTGGTTCAATTGAATACCCTCTCATTGGCTAATGCTGATGAAGTAGCATCAGTTAACACTAATGCTAGCACTGAGGACTTCTCATCCATTTCACCTCTTTCCTATGTTCCTCCCTCAGCCTAATGCATCAGGCACAACATGGACCCTATCCAGCTCATACACTGCAGACCTCTATTTTTGTTACTTGCACATTATGGCTACACCATCACATGTATTACTACACTACAATTCTGAGTAAGGGACCCCAGCATTGTATGGCATAGACCATGGCAAACATCTGCTTCACTTGTATGTATGCCTTCCATGGCTGGCATGGGCCTTGAGCTGCAAACCATTCTGCATGAAAATGGCTACCCAGGCCTTTAGCACTACTGGTGATAGTATATCTGTTGACTGTTTGATACAAGGGATACAAGGGTGAGAGGAAGTGTGTCCCATTCCAGGTTGGTGCCATGGTGGACCACCAGCAAATGTCCTGGCATGCTGCCTTGGAGATGTGCCAAGTGACAAATGGAGATGGAGCAAGGCTGCTGCAAAGTCATATAGGTTATTGATGAAAGCCCATGCCACTGAGATGACTTGTGATGCAAATAATTAGAAGCCTGTATGCTCTTCAAGCTCTCAGCAAGTGTGGCACCAACATGATGCCCAGGAGATCACAAGCTTACACAGGTAGCCCTTGTTCTGGGGAAGACAAACCTTCATTGCAATTGAGTTGTCAGGAAACTTCCATTCAACTTCCATTTTTGGCATATCACTGCGCCCTGCCCACCTCCTACACCACTTCCTAGGACCCCTGGGGCTCATTCTAGACTCCCAGAAATGGTTAAGAAGTTGTTTAAATAGTCGTCAGGTTCTGCTGACCACAGGGGCTCAACCCACTGGGTGAGTACCTTATGTGGTGAGCACTGTGTCCACAGACACAGAGTACTGGTAGGGGCATGAGGCATAGGAGACCAAAGCAGGGTAGGAGAAGTAGGTGGAGGGTTGCCGGTAACACCAGGATAGGGGGCAAGTGCCAGGGAGGAGTGGAGGACGAGTGTCAGGTGCGTGATGTGGAAGGTCTTGCTCTAGAAGCACAGAGACATGTAGTCTGCCAGCGCCAGTGCTGATGTGGCGGCTGCAGTTGAGGAAGTGCCGGGGATAGCCAGAGTTGGCACTGATGTGACAGTCACAGGTGGTGTGATAGTCAGGGCTGGCGCTAATGTGATGGTCACGATGGTGATGGCTGAGGGGATGCCGGTGGTGGCGGTGGCTGGTGGCAGTGATGGGTGGTGATGGCTGGGGGTTGCCAAGGTGGTTTGCTGGGTAGCGCTCTGGGCCCAGGAGGGTTGTGGAGGTGGTTTTGGGGGGTTTGGAGTCCCAGAGGTTGGTAGCAGGTCGTGACATCATCTTCTGATGCCTTTTCATGGACAGAGTAGGAGTCAATCCAGAGATTCTGCCTTGACACCAGGACTATGGTTGCTTCCAGTGCTGGATTCACCATTAAGCAATATCCCAGAATACTAGGACCCCTTAGGCCCTGGACTGGACAGAGACCATGCCTATATGGTGGCAGGATTGAATGCCCTGCATTCTGACACCCTTAGTCAAATTGCCCTCTGTTAAGTACACCTTTAGTGGCTCAGCACATTTTCAACCTCCCCCTACTTCTGCACCTTTGGTAGAGACTCTCTGACAAGCCGTCTTGGTAGTGGAGGGTATCCCTTCTATTGTGACTATAATGCATGATCAGCTAGCAGAGATTTTGCTCAACTTCAGGCACAATGTTGGCCAAGCAGGTGAGCATTGTTGAGCCAACTGGTTGCAATGTGGGCCTGCTGATGGTGTTAGTTTACATGATTAGTTTTTGTTGTGGCTAGCTTGTTGAGCATCCTGGCTTGTTCCAGCTCTCACTGTAGTTGCCATGTTATTGGAGGGGTGGCTCATTGTTGAACTCACATTGTTGGTTTTGTTGAGTGGCCTGATTACCTTGTCAGAGTGTCCAGTGTCCAGGTTTCTCCTGGTGGTTGTTGTACTATTAGTGGGATGGACTTGGCCTTTGTAAGCTCTTTCTTGGTTGGTGTGACATGTCCTTCTATTGTTGGTATGACATGTGTTCTGATGTGTGTGGTCTCCTATTTGTGTTGCCTGTGTGCCTTGACAGTGGCCTCTGAGAAAAGCCAAAGGCCAGGCTGGCAATCATGATGATGGTGAGTTGGTTCTTTCTAAGGGGATGTCTGTCTTGCATGAGTCACTTCATCAAATCAATCACCTGGGCAGGGAGGTAAACCTTAGTTTGGATGAGCCTTTTGTTCTTTGTAGAAGACCCCCAGATAGACATGTGGCCTCATTGTGTCTTGGTCTGCTGCTGGACATGGAGGTTGAAGACAGGGTCAAACCATCCCATACCCATCACAGCAGGCCTCCAATGGTGAGTAGGCTCCTCTCAGCAGTTGACAAGGTTTTTCCCCACAAGGTTCATATCTTGGAGCAGGGAATGTTAGAGTACATTCCTCCCAATTGTCTGACTAACAATGCATGTTGTCAAGCCTCACAAGGGGCCTCCATACCTGACCTGGCCTTGGTCATATTGAATGATAGGCTGCAACTTCTGTCGGCAAATTTTGATCTCTTGAAGAAGGATAAATTCTCATTCAAGGTTTGGAGCATGGCAGCTAATAACCTGGTAGAGGCTATGAGAGTGAACCTTCATGCAAGTGATGAGACATATTCTGGGGGGCCTATAGCTTGCAAGATTGCAGACTCCTTTGCGATGCATTTCAAGACTCTGAAACATATGCTTAATGCCAAGCTGCATCTTCTGGTGATCTCCAACTACAACCATTGTCTTAGAGCCATGTTTGTGTGGCATTCAAATGAATTTTGGATGGATATGTTTCAGGTTGACATCTAGCAGGGATGTCTGACCCATGAACATGAACAACAGATTGCCAAGATGACTGCCATTCTGCAGGCACCTCCCACTACATTGTTGCAGCCTTTTCATTAATGGAAGCAGGATGCCAGCCAGAATGTCAGCTATTTTCAAGGTACATCAAACATGAGGAGGTTTTGATGCCTCTCTTGTGGCTCAACTGGCCATAAGATGGCACTCTGTAGGTCAGCACTCCAGTTCTTGCACTGAGAGAGCTGCTCTTGGAAGACTCCAAGAAGAGATATGGTCTGCTACTCCTTCAACAGCATTAGCTCCTGCAACAGAGGTGACTCCTATGGTCATGCCCATGTCTGTGCACTCTGTAGAGGCACATCCCACAGTGCACAGAGGTGTTCTGCTCAATGCCTTATTCCTGCTGTCCACCTCTCTCAGGGCTGATGTTTGGAAAGTGGCCTTAATGGATGCCAGGGTGCTGGATTGGTTCCAAAAGGTTTCAGCAGGTCTTTGCCAAGGCTTTAGTATTGGTCTCAAAAATTTTTTTCTCAATTCTACCTCCACACCACCAAATCACTCTAACTCTCTTGATGCCCCCAACTTTGTACTTGAATCCAGCTTGGCAGCCAAGTTTCTCCATTCCTCTTGCTCAACACTTTTTGAACATTTTTGCACTGCTCCACTCAACATGATTGAGAGTGCAGGTCACACTGAGCCTCTTCTACCCCCCAAAACAATCCCACCACACATTTGATTAATTCTCTCATTAGACTCATCTAAATTCAAATGTGATTAGAGAACTTTTTCAAATTGTGGGTTGCTGGTAGCCAGCACACTCCTTGGCACACAAGTTGTTGTCTTTGATGTCAATGCAGCATTTAGGAATATACCAACAAAACTTGGAGATTGGATCCTATTAGCAGTTATCATTAACAATCTGGTGCACTTTGACTTTTGTCTTAACTTCAGCATATCCTGTGCACCAGGCATATTTGGCAACATTACCAATGCCTTGGTTTGCATTTTCCTACATTTTGGCATTGGAGCAGTCTTAAAGTGGGTTGATGACTTCATATTCTTCAGCTATTCTAAGCCTGGGAGCCACCCTTATGCTTACAGTTACAATGAAGAATTCATTTGTTTAACAGCTTTGAAATTAAGCTGGCCTTGGGCAGCTGACAAGCACTTCCTGTTTGCTTCAACGTTCACTCATATTGGCTTCCAATGGGACCTGGATGAGAAGATAGTCTCACTATCAGATGCAAAACAACAAGAATACCTTGCCAAATTGTTTGTCTCAAACCAGGGTCTAGTGTATCTTTGAAAACAATAGAATCTATCATAGGCACCTTGAACTATGTATGTCTGAGTCATACCTACAGGTAGATCTCATCTCCCATCACTTTACTCCTTCCATGTGGGGTTGCCCAATCAGGCCTCTCATTATTAGAATCTGAATAGGGAACCTAAAAGTTATACAGACACACAAGTATCTGTTTCCTTAGTCTGTGAATAATTAACTGAATCCTGTACCCAAGAGTTATACAGACACCTAAGTATTGGTCTCTACAGTATTACTAAGTAGTTGTTCAATGTGTAATAATACTGATTAGCTCACCCTCAGTCTGTAGATAATTGAATAGTTTAGTCTCATACAAACATATATTTTTTCATGCTCATTGTCTGAAGGCAGACAAAGCAGTGTGAAATCTAAAAAGTTGGATGGCACACTTGTGGTAGCCATGATGATCAAAATTGATTGTAACACTCCTCCTTACCATTAATTGTGGCTTCTCCTTGTGTAGAGTCCCATTTGCCTATTAGTTTAGTCTCATAACTCCACAAAGTCAAGTGAACTGAGGGGCTGGTAGAGCCTCCATAAATATGTTGGTGAGGTTGTCTTTTGTATTACTATAGTGCATGATGATTTCCTTCATGACTACCCATTCATAATGGTACTTAATGTTGACATGTTTTACTTGTGGTAGAGCTGAGGGTTCTCCAACAAGTTTATTGCTGAGTTGTTATCACACAAGATTGTCATTTCCTTGCCTGGTCTGTATCCCAGAGGCTCCATTACCATCCTCAGCCACACACACTCCTGAACCGCCTTAAATGCCACCATGTACTCCACCTTGCATGAGGATGCCACTACTGTCTTTTGCTTCCTTGTGGCCCATGATATCAGTCTCACTCTCATTAACCAACTATATCCCCCAACACTTCTGCAAGTATCCAAACAATTTGCCCAGTCATAATCTGTCAATCCAGTGAGAACAATTGGTACATGTCTTCCAAGATGCAATCATAGGTTACATGTACCTTTTGAATATTGGACCATCCTTATTTCCATGTTCCAATGAACATGTGAGAAGCAATCTAGGAACTGTGATAATTGCTCCATGGTGTATGGGATATCTTGCCTCATTGAGATAGCCAGCCAGAGTATTCTACTGACAAAATTTCAATAAGGTATGTGTTTAATCTTATCGAGTTCTTCTCTCTCAAGTTTTAATCTATCAGTTGTGCAGAGCTTCAGGCCTAGTTCCATGGGTATTGTCAAGGGAGAGGCACCACTCTGTCCATATTGGAATACAAGGTGGTCAATAAGGACGGTCTGTGAAAGAAAGACTTGTCTTTCTGCACAATCTCATTCTACTGCAATCCCAACAATGTGTAGGGGTGTACCAAAATTGGGTATGGTCCATATATCCCTGAGCTGTGCTTTAAAGTGGTTGTTTGCTGCCTTAGTACTTGCTATGGCAAGAAAGTCATCCACATAGACTCCTGCTATCACCATTCCTTGGTCAGTTTTTCAATGATAAAAGCATGCCTCACAGCTGAGTTGTGTAAATTGTAACTTCCTCATGACCTTATCTATAAGTCTTGTTCCATATTCTTCCAGCTTGTTTCATGCTGTAGAGGAGTCATAATAGTTTACATACCCAGGTTTCCTTTCCTTCTGCTTCAAAGCCTCTTGGTTGCTGCATATATATTTATTCCTCTTCTGGTAGGATTCCATTCAAAAAAGCAATTTTATGTCCACCTGAGTTACATTCCATCCTAGCATTGCTGCCATGTGCAACAGAATACACCACAATTCCATGCATACCCTAGGTGAGGTAGTTCTATCATATTCTTGCTCTTGAACCATCATAAAACCTTGTAATATGTGACTGGTCTTCAGCCTTGTGATATTGCCGTTTTTGTTGTGTTTTATGGTGAATACTGGCCTACCCTTGAATATCTTCTGTCTCTGTGGAACCTTTTCTTGAGGAACTAGCTGCCATACCCCCATTTCCTTCCAAGAGTTCAGCTTGTCCCAGTATAAGATTTTCCACCTTGGCCAGTCACTTGACTTCATAGCCTCCTCAAGAGTTTTTGGAGTATCTGGGTCACCACTGGGGTTGATGGCCCATTTAGGCCTTGATTAGATTATGCACCAATAGAGCATGATCAAGATCAGCATCCACAAATATATCATCATTTACTTCTGGCAGATTCCTCTGTAAGTCCTCTATTGCTCTACATCTCTCCAGTTGTGACTCTTGCACTTGCTTGGCTGACACTTTCAACTCTTGTACTACTTTCTCTACTTGAGTTTTGGTCCAATCATTCTGGGCAACTTTTTCCATAGAGATCACATTCTGGGTGGAGTGTTGCATTTGTGCCAGTTCAGGCATGTTGTGAGCTTCAGCAGGTGCATGGAGTTACTCTGATTGTACAACTGGTTGGTTCATAACAGGGGCAGCCAAGACTCCAATGATAGGCATTATGCCAGGAATTTGAACAGATTAATCTTCATCATGTGTCTAGATAGAACTAGTCAACAAGCTTTGTACAATTGTGTTGATCCAATTGGTGGTGTATCTGGATCTGCCAAGTCATTGTCATCAGGTTATGCATGGGTTGTGTCAGGTTCCACTGACCATGGGGGCTCAGTCCACTGGGCAAGTACCTTACGTGTTGAGCACTGTGTCCACAGATGCAGAGTACCAGTAGGAGCATGAGGCATAGGAGACTGAAGCGGGGTAGGAGAAGTGGGTGAGTAGTCACTGGTAATGCCAGGATAGGGGGCAAGTGCTGGGAAAGAGTGGAGAACAAGTGCAGGAGGTAGGTGTGAGTCCCAGGGTGACAGAGGAATGGAACAAGCAAGCGCCAATGCATGAGCAAGTCCCAGGGATCAACAAACTGGGAGTGATGAGCATGGGAACTTGGTGAGTCCTAGGGATGGAAGCAAGGGGAGCAGAGATTAAGCAAGCCTAAAGGGGAAAGAGTCAAGATAAGATAAGGGAAGAGGAAACAGAATGAGTCAAGGCTGGAGGCCAGAGACAGAAGAGACAAGGGAACTTAGAGGTGGGCAAAGAGATGAAGAGTAAAGCAGAGTGGAATTAGAGTATGAGACAAATAGAGGTGACAAACGGAGCAGATATGAGACAAGTACAATAAGAAACAAAGCAGAGTAGAAAATGAGACTTAGAGTGAGACCTGGAAATTGTGTGGGGCAGCGAAGGGAGTTGAGACATGTTGCACAGTGCAGAGGTCTTGTACTGGGAGCGCAGAGACATGCAGTGGCAAGGCTAGGGTGAGGAGGAGAGTAAGAGCAGAGCATGCAGAGATCAGATCAGTGGTGATGCATGATTGTGATCCATGATGAGGGTCTCGGCATGGGCTGGAAGAGCGTTGGGTGTTGCCAGTGCTGGCGCTGATGTGGCAGCTGCAGTTGGGAAAGTGCTAGGGATAGCTGAAGTCGGCGCTGATGTGGTAGTCACAGGCGGTGATGGCAGGTAGAATGCTGGTGGTAGTGGTGGCTGGTGGCAGTGATGAGTGGTGATGGCCAGGAGTTGCTGAGGGGGTTGGCCAGGTAGCGCTCTGGGCCCGGGAGGGTTGTGGAGGTGGTTTTGAGGGTTTGGAGTCCTGGGGCCAGGCCTAAGTCCCAGGAGTCGGTAGTGGGTCATGACATCACCCCCCCTTCAGCATTGAGACTTTCAAGATGCACAAAGTCATGGGTGGCTGTGTTGCTTCTGGTGTTGAAGTCAAAGTCTGGTGGCCATCAAGAAGTCCCATATGCAGATAAAAGAAAAAAAACTTTGCCAATTTTTCCAACCACTCTTCCTTCATGTCTTCCCCTTTGTCATCATCCCCTACTCCCCCTCCTTTCAACAAGAGCAATGTTGATGCCTAGGTGGCCTACGGAGAGCGTCAGGCCTCCTTCAAGTGTTTCCAGGATTGCCAGCAGGCTGAGGCAAAGCATCATGAGTTTTCTGCCATCTTAGGGCCCACATATACTAAAGCAGTGTGTTGCAGGCATGTTGTCTTTAGTGGCAGGGCCCTCTCATGTGCTCTCAGAGGTTGTCATGCAGTGTCAGCCTGTTCATTTAGCTTTGGTGTTGCCAGTTCGCCCTTCGCAGCCTCCTCTGGCCCCTGGGGTGTACCATCCAGTGCCAGCAGCTCATTAAGTGGTGCAGGCCGACATGACCCCCAATTGTTTTGTGGCAGCGGTGGGTTGTCCCTGGGGCCCTCCAACACAAGCATGGTGTCAGACACATGGTCTGATAAGTGTCCGTTTCTTACACATGAGCCATTCTCACCCTTCACCAGTGTGTGTTCTGCACCTGTCAGAGGACTCTGTGTGAGTTCAAGGTGCCGGTGACCGGGGGCTGCTGGAACTTGTTGGTGTGCCTCTTGTGCTGTTCTAAGCACGAGAAGTGTTTGGTATCGTGGTTGTGGTGGGCAATGTGCATGGTGGCAGAGCAGGGCTTTTCATTGGCATGGATCCTGAAGCAGATGGTTGGTGGGGCAAAGTCGTGGTTGGTGGGAGCATTGATGGGTGGCAGGCAGGTTTTGTGTCTTGGGAGAAGCAAGAAGGACTGGTCAGAGTTGGGGAAGGATACCAGTGGAAGCGAGGGGGAGGAGTCGGCTCCAGTGGCTATGATCAGGGTGGACTCACCACACGGTAGACAGGGGCCATCAGTGGTCACTCAGGGCAAGCAGCGAGCATCCTTGTCTCCTGAGGCCGGTCCAAGCAAGAGGCCCTGGAGTGACATATTGCTGGCAGGCCCACCGGGGCTTCACATCTTCTCACTGACTTCGGCGCACTCCCAGTCCTCCCCTCAAGAAACCATGGAGCAGAGCCTGCTGGCATCCACCGTGGATTTGCACTAGTGTCTTCAGGAGGCGCACATGCAATCAGATTGGCAGCAGAGCAAGCTGATGATAGCAACAATGAAACGGGACAGGGTGTGGTGGGATGGGGATGTGGCACTGGCGGCGGTGAGGGATTGCGAGGTGGAGTTGGTGGCTCTGTGAGTGCAGGTGGCAGAATCGGAATTGAGGGTGGTGAGGATGGTGCCAGGCTGGCGGAGTAGGAGGTGGTCCAGTGGAGAGATTGGGTGCTGATGGAGGTGGGTGGCATCTAGCTGGGAGAGGATTCTGCATAAGTGGTCACTCTGTCCTTGCTCCTTGAGACTGATCATTGGTGTAGAGTGGGTCCAGGAGCATCTGTTGCTTCTTGATGGTGCATTGGTGGCTCCTGCATTGCTCCAGGATGGCATTGTGCAGATGCTCTTCAACTTACCCATGGAGCTGGACCATGGCCTGGCCCAGCTGGAGTTGTTGCTGGTGGAGCATTGGCGGTGGAATGCTATTGCTCCCAGGTTGTGGATGGATGTAGCGGTGGATGCCAGGGAGTTGCTGCCATTGCAGGAGGACCATCTGGCATTGTTGGTGGCCCAGATGGAGACAGCAATGGTGATCAAGGGGCTGGTGGCCAGAGAAAGTGGGGTGGTGGAGGGTGGCAAAAGGGCCCCCTAGCTACTGGACTCTGCGCTGTCCCAGTCCCTTTTCTTGAACTCTTTGTATTCAAGTGTAATTTGTAGTATTGTGAAATAAGGTCTTGTCGTTGCGTTCTGGGGTTCCTTTTTGAGAAGGTGAGAATTGGAAAAAGGAAGTATGCAAAGAAACACATAGGGGTCTGGGTGGGAATTGAATCTCTAGTGAAACCAGAGGTGGGGGTTATGCCCACTAATGCTGTCTGTGAGTGCTAGTCCTGGGGGTCCCAGAGCTTGTTGGGGTACTGTCAATGGAAGTCTCAGAGCTTGGCAGGGGCGCTGGCAAGGTTTTTCTGGGGTTCCCAGGTGTTGTCCTCGGTATTGTCCTCGGGCCCATAGCCTTTCCAGCAAACAAGATAGTGAGGGTGGCCGCAGATAAGGGAGGGTCGCTGAGTCTTCAAGTTGTGCTGGTTGAGCCAGACAAGGGTGCCAGGGGTTCAGTCAGGGGTCGCTTCATGATGGGTGTTGGCGTGCTTGGTGTAAGCTTTATTGGTGATGTCAATTTTGTCCTAGAGGAATTGGTGCAGCAACTGGAGGTCCTGGGCAACTTTGTGGGCTATGTGGGAAGGGATGTCTGTAAGGGAGAGGGTGAGCCAGAGGTTGTAACCTTTATTAGCATAGAAAGGTGACATGCCAGTGGCAGAATGGAGGGTGTTGTTGTAGGTGAACTCCACCAAGGGTAGTTCCATGTGCCAGTTGTTCTGTAAGTAGTTGACATAGAGGTGGAGGTACTGCTCCAGAGTCTGGTTCACTCGTTCAGTCTGGCCATCAGTCTCTGGATGGTAGGCGGTGGAGAGGTTAGTCCTAATTTTAAGTGCCTTACACAGAGACTGCCAGAACTGGGAGACAAATAGGGGGTCGTAGTCAGATATGATGTTGTCCAGGAGTCCGTGCTTGGAGAATACATGTTTGAGGAATAGTTTGGCAAACTCCAGGGCGTTGTCAGTGGTGTGGCAGGGAATGAAGATTGCTTGCTTGGTGAGGTGGCAAATGACAACAAGGATGGCATTGAAGCCCTCTAACTCAGGGAGCTTGACAATGTGGTCCATCAAGATGGAGGACCAGGGGCGGCAACCAACTGGGAGCGGCTTGAGAAGGCTGTAGGGGTGGTGGTGGGGAACCTTGGCGCAAGCTTGGACATACTAGGTAATGTCCTTCTTCATACCTGGCCAAAAGTAAGTCCAGGAGATGAGTTGAAGGGTCTTACAAATCCTGGAGTGCTTGCAAAGCTTGTGGTCATGGTGTTGGTGCAAGATGTCCAGGCAGATCTTCTGGTAGTCTGGAGCATAGATTCATCTGTCCTGGAGTAGGAGTCAGTCAGAGGAGGAGAGGGTGAAAAGGCGGTCATTGTTGGCCCTGTCAGCGGAGGTGGTTTGAGGGTCATGCTGAGTGAAGAAGGTGTCCCAGAGGGCATTGCAAATTTGGTGCAGGATACCTTCTTCATTCATAATCAGCATGGCATGAAGATGTTCAGGTGGGATTACCACTTGATGGTTAAATGCATTGTGCTCTGCCTCGAACGACTTCTTGGGGTACACATCTGGTTTTCAGGTGAGGGCATTGGGCTTGGCACCAAGTCAGCCAGGGCGGTAGTGGGTGGTGAAGTTGTACTTGGAAAGGATTTCTGACTAACGTGCCTGGCAGCGGCTGAGCTGCTTGGTCATGGTGAAGTACTGTAAGTTGTTGTGGTCTGAGTAGACTTGGATTTGATGCGGGGTGCCCTCAAGGTAGGCTCGCCACTGCTTGAAGGCTTCGACAATGATGAGGAGCTCCTTGTTGTAGATGTCATAGTTGAGCTCCACAGGGATCATTGAGCAGGTGTAGAAAGCAACAGGCCAGACCTCGTCACCACCGGAGTCTATCTGCAAGAGTATACCGGCAATGGCATAGTCGGAAGCGTCACATTCAAGGACAATGGGGAGGGAGGGGTCGAAGTGGCGGAGGATGGGGGCAGAGGTGAAGGCCTTCTCAAGAAGGGTGAACACACTCTGGCACCTGCTATCCCAGTTCCACAGGGTATCCTTCCTCGTAAGCCAGTTGAGGGGTTTGGTGATCCTGGAGTAATTATCAATGAACTGGCAGTAGAAATTGGCAAAACCAAGAGAGGACTGCACCTCTTTTACACTCTGGGGGGGAGGCCAGTTGAGGATGGCTTCCACCTTAGCAGGGTCCATGCGAATACTGTCTAGGGTGACTATGATGCCAAGGTACTTGACTTTGGTGGTGTGGAATGAGCACTTCTCCAGCTTGGCATGTAGATGGTACTCCCAGAGTCATTTGAGAGTGCAGCGGACATGGTTGTGGTGCTCTTCCAGTGAGTTCGAGTAAATGAGAATGTTGTTCAGATACACAATGATGAAGACGTCGTTCATGTTGTGGAAGATGTCGTTCATAAAGTACTGGAAGGTGGCGGGGGAGTTGGTCATACCAAAGAGCATCACTAGATACTTGAAGAGGCCATAGTGGGTGTGGACGGCAGTCTTCTATTCATGCCCTAGGGCTATGCGGACATTGTTATAGCTGGAGCGGAGGTCAATTTTGGTGTAGACTTTGGTGCTGCAAAGGTGGTCAACAAAGTCACTGTCACGACCCGCTACCGACCCCTGGGACTCAGCCCCGGCCCCGGGACTCCAACACTCCCAGAACCACTCCCACAACTGCCCTGGGCCTGGACTGCTACCCGGCCAACTCCCTCGGCCATCACCGGCCATCACTGCCCGTCAACGCCACAGCCACCGCCACTCGCAGCACACCCCAGCCATCACCGCTGTAACCACCACATCAGCGCCAGGTCTCGGCTATCACATCACATCAGTGCCGGCACCACCTGTCACCCCCGACCCGCGCCGAGACCCCCCATCACGCATCATGATTGCGCATCACTGCCGCCGACCTCCGCTCGCCACGCCCCACTCCCGCTCCCTCCTCCCAGCACCACCACCGCGTGTCTCTGCGCTCCTAGTACGAGACCTCCGCACCACGCGACATGTCTTAGCCTTGCCCTGTCCCGCGTGGCCCCTGGGTCTCATCCCAAGCCCCGGCGCCGCAACCCGCCGCTGGAACCTGGGCCTGACCCCCAGGCCATACGTACTACGTAGTATATAAGGCGCAGAGTAGTCAGTAGGTACTCTAGTCTTGATATTAACGTAACCCCGTCTTGTCTATTGTGTTTTCGTCTCTGTTTTGTCTCTCGCGCGTCCCGGTTTCATTACTTCTACTTGCTTCTTCTCGTACTCGTCTCATTTTGACTCTCTACCTTGTCTCCACTCGTCTCGTAACTCTAATCTATTCTCGTTGTCCTCTTTTCTCTCTTCTACTCTAAGTTCTCCCGACTCTTTGTTCCCAGCTCTCTTCTCTTTGACTTAATTGTTTCCCTTCCCCGCTATCTTATCTCAACTCTTTCCCCTTTTGGCTAATCGACTTCCCCGGCTCTGTTTCCATCCCCGGGACTCGCTAAGTCCCCACGTCCGCCTTTCTCTTGATCCCCAGGACTCGCTTGCTCACCGGCGCTTGCTCGTCTCACTCCCTTGCACCCCCGGGACTCGCGCCAACCCCCGGCACTCATCCTTCACCCTCCCCGGCACTCATCTTACCCTCGGCGCTACCGGCACTCTTCCATGCACCACCCCCTGCCCTGCTTCGGTCTCCTACGCCTCGCGCTACTCCCGGTGCTCT
>JAGGAQ010006128.1:0-34961 GCA_017657225.1 Termitomyces sp. T69sscA
AACTGGGCTAAAAGGCCACAATGTCAAGCCTGGCTTGACATGTTGCAGGCACTATTTAAGCAGTATCCAGTGTCATGATGCTGTGATCATGACAGCAACTCATTACTAGGACCTGGACCTGAACCCCAGGGCCTACCTACTGTACAGTATATAAGTCGTAGAGTAGCAAGTAGTACTCTAGTCTTGATATTGCCATACTTTCTATCTTGTTTTTTGTGTTTTGTCTCTGTCTCGTAGTCTCCCGTGTTCCAGTTTCCATTCTCCAACTCTGTCTTGTTTCATATTGTACTTGTCTTATATTGTCTTTTTTCTCTTGTCTCTACTCGTCTTGTTTCTCTTGTCTCTACTCATCTCATACTCTGATTCTATCTCTGCTTTATTCTTTTCTGCCTCAAGTCTCTAAGTTCCCCTTTTACCCTCTCATCTCTCACATCAGTTGTGACTCGTTCTGTTCTCCCTTTCCCTTATCTTATCTTGACTCTTTCTCTTTCTGGCTTGTTTAGATCTCCATGTCTCTCACCTTCAATTCTGGGACTTGCTAAAGTCCCTGCACTAGCCCTGGCCTTCTATTCATGAACTCTGGGACTCGCTTATGCATTGGTGCTTGCTTCATCCTCTCCTCTTGTATCTTTGGGACTTGCACTTACCCTGGCACTCATCCTCCACCTCTCCTCTCCATCCCCAGCATTCATATCCCTGCTCAGCGTTACCAGCAATCTCTCACTTGCATCCTTGGTCCCGCTTTGTTCTTCTATGCCTTGTGCTCTTGACAGTATGTTGTGTCTGTAGACATTGTGCACGCCATATGAGGAATTTGCCCAGTCGATTGAGCCCCCATAATCAGCGGAACTGGACATAATATTAAGACTTCCCCCTTACTCTACTGTCCACTATGGCCACTTACATGCACATCCACCAGTCCACTAGCTATCAGACCAATGCTTATAGAAGACCCATGCCTGAAAACTACTATGCCATGAGTATTCCACAGCCTCTGTATTTGGCTTCTCCGATCAAACATTACCTCACTCTTGTCCCTGAATACTGCGCTCTGGATCAGAATCAGGTACTCTATGGCCCCTCCATCAGTCAAGGTATGCCTCAGGACTGGTGATGCAACTCACTGCAGGCAACAGCAGGAATCCATCAACAGCTCCTATCTGGAGGTATGCCAGAAACACTGCCCAGCACCTGGGCACCATTGGCCCCAGCGCACATCAGCAATGCCTTCTTCACCCCAGGCCAATACTATGCCCAACCTGCCCCTGCCCTGCCTCTGCCTCCCCAGGATTACCCTGAAACCTACTACCTCCCCTGGCCTTGATCCCCTGCAGTGCCACCAATCCACACACCCCCCTCTCTCCTGGGCTGCCAACAGATCAAAGCCTACATCCAACAGTGTGACAAGGTCCTTTGCTCACTTTGCATATCTCCAGCAGAGTTTGCAAAACATACTTGTGCTCTCTTCATCAGCTTAGGACACCACAATCTCTTTAGGACTCCGGAGCAATGGGTCAATTGCCTCTTCAAATTTCACGAGCTCAACCAATGCAGAGCCATCCTCAAAAGCATCTGGAACACACTACAGGTAGATCTCAACCTCTGGGATGAACTGTGTGCCCTGGTGAATGAGATCCACACTAGTCCTACCTCTTGGCACTTCAAGGACTCCGTGGACCCTGCATGCTCATTCCATGTGCAGCATGAGAAACTGATTTAGGTCTAGGACCCTGTTCCTGCCCCAGTACCCTGCCAGCAGAAGGAGCTCAATGTGGCATCAAACATTCTAAAGGCTCTCAATCCCACCAGAGAATTTTTTGATCAACTCGCTGCTTGCACTATTGGTCTCTCAGCGTGTTCCATATGAACGCACTCCTCAGCGCCTTCCACACTTGGGAACAACCCACTGACACCAACCCCCACCCTGACACTCCTCTCTGTACTCTGCCTGCCGACAATGACCATGCCTCTATCCACACTCTCTTCTACATCAACAAACTAGAGGCCTCCAGCGGCAGATTGGCCCCTCCTGGCAGAGCCTCTGCCCCAGAGTTCCAATGTGATTGTCCTCCTCATTTTGACTTGGGCCATCCCCACAGCAATGCACCCCCTCCCCGCAACAACTCACCATCCCTTTGCCAACTTGTAGCCTGCAGCATACCTCGACCACCCCCTCTCCAAGGACCATCACAACTTCTTGCTTTCCTGAGACCCCCACCTGGCTGCTCCTTTGATGCCAACATAGGACTACCACTCCATGGAGGACTGCCACCACCCTCTGGAAACAATGGTGGACCACCTCTCAGTAGCAGCCCTTCCAATAGTGGACCCCCTGGTGGCTGGGGCTCCACGATGGATGCCTTTCCTCCACAGCATGGTGGAGGTAACCACTACTATTACTACTACAATGCAGCACCCTCCCCTGCAACCCCAACCTTCAGGACAACATCCACAATGCGCTGACGTGTAAAAGCAAGCTTAACATCCAGAAGCCCAAATCCTTCCATGGCCGTGACCCCTGCAAATGGAGAACCTTCCTCACTCAGTATCTCACCATGTTCCAAGCTAAGCCCCTCACTTCTCAACTTGAGAGCTCATGTGTTGCCTTTGCCGCCTTGTGCCTACAGGGCATTGCCTTTGACCATTACATGGCGCTGCTCTGGTTTGACCCCAACAGCCCAGTACTCTCCAACTGGCAGGCATTTGCACAGGAGTTCTCAAGTAAGTTTGGAGTATTTGACACTGTAGCAGAGGCCAAGGAGAACCTCTTCAATCTCTAGATGCACAACAACAAGCGATTCACAACCTTCATTGTCCACTTCGAGAAGGAGGCCTATGAGACCAGCTGGAACTACAATGGTCCCTGGTTTGCTCTCCACCATGCCCTGCCCCAAGCCGCACAACCATCCCTTGGACAAGGACTGGCCAACATCAATTAACCCCTGAGACTCCGCCCTTGAATACAGCTCAATGCTGCCAATACACAGGAAGCCCCAAACCCCAACCAGGCCAACAACAACTCACTCCAAGACCTCTACAATGCCTCAGACTATGCAGATGATAAGGAAGCCTTGTGCACAAGTAGGTTTAGAAATTGGCCATAGATTGACATGCCAGAGAAGATGCAGGAGTGATGACAATGTGAGGGAGCATACATCTTGTGCGGTGAGCAAGGTCACTTCATCAATGAGTGCCCTAAATGCCAGGTTGTGGGACGAGCCATGTGGACCATCAATGGCAAAGATTGTGACTTCCAGTTCACAGAAAACAACCCAGCAATTTATATCTCAAAGATGCACTACATTGCGAACTGGACCTCAACGTCTTCTTTGCTCTGGCTACACACCTCTATGCAACGGCTCTATCTCTGAACACCCTCTCAGCTCACCTATCCTCCCAATTCTCCCAAATTCTCCTCCTCCGTACCACCTTCCCATCCTCTTCTGCTCTGGTCAACACCTTGGTTGACAGTGGTGCCACTAACAACTTCATCAACAAATCTCTGGCAATGCTTGCTGCAATGCCCTAGAGATTATCCCTTCCCATCCGCCTCACCTTCTTTGATGGCAGCTCTACCTCCATCAGCAACATCACCCACTATGTGCAGACTACCCTCACTTTTGCCAATGGTCAGCAACAAGACCTCTGGCTGCTTGTAACCTGTTTGCATGCCTCTACTCCCCTCATCCTGGGCTTCCTCTGGCTCCGCTCCACCAACCCCTGCATTGATTGGTGGAAAGTCACACTCCACTTCAAACAACAAACCCCAGAGTGCTTGGAGCCCATCTTCTTCAATGTTACTGCCTCAGTCAGTGCCGCTGACCACCCTGACCCTCTGCTCTCCATTTGTTTGCATGGTATGCTTGACAGACCTTTGCCACAAGGAGATGGTTTTGGGCTTCTTGTACATCTTTTTGTAACTGATCAATAATATTGTGTGCCATCTTTTTGTCTTTTGAAGCGCTTGCTGGCAGGGGTGCCAGAGGAGGAATGATCCAAGGGGATTGCCCCATCTTGAGCTGAAAGAGTGAGAATCCCATGGAAGGATTTATTGTGTTCATGATTGCAAAGTGCACGTGGGGTAGCATGATGAGCCAACCCTTTTGATCTTGGTCCATCAGGTAGCATATGGCCTGGACGATGGTTTTATTTGTGCATTTGCTGCCCCCATCTGTCTCCAGATGGTATGAGGTGGACACCTTGAGTTTCATGCCTGTGAGTTTGTAGAGTTCCTTCCACACATCCATGACCAAAAGTTTGTCCTGATCAGAGACAATCTGTGTCATTAGTCCAGTTTCGCAATACCACTCGTTGAACAGAACTAGCACAATCTGCATGGTTGAATCTTTGGAGTGTGTTCCCGCTATCCACACCTCAGCTCCCATCAAGTCGGTCATGGTCATAATAATGTCTTTTCCATCTTCTTTGGGCAATAAGCCAATGAAATCAATTCTCACTATGGAGAACCTCTTGTCTGGACAGGCACTGAGTGGAGAGGGCCTGCTGGCTTGGTTGTACAATCCTTGTTCCTTTGACAGGGAACGCAGGAAGGGATATATGTTTTTTCCAAGTCCCATCGCATGTTGGGCCAGTAGAATGAGTCACACAAGGCCACATAGCTCTTTTCAAAGCTGTAGTGTCCAAGCATATCATGAGCTAAGTGGTAAAGCAGTTCACATATGCAAATACTGCTTGAGATGAGCAGGCATCCTCTGAGATACAACAGTCCATTGTCAAGTCAGACACCTGTAATGCTCCCTTTGGCAATGCTGTCTCAGACGTGCTTGGCAAACATGTCTTCCTTGTATCCTGCAACAATCTCTGCAAGTAAGGTTTTGTCAGCGTCGATTTGCAGGGCTCTGGCAGCTAGGGTTCTGAGTCTTGTGGGGGAGCATGTATAGGCAAGTGCACACACTGCCAGTCCCGTGCTTGGCACCTCTGTGGGCATCCTGGAGAGTGTGTTAGCCACTGAGTTGTTCTCTCCATGCACGTAATGGATGTCAAACTTGAAGTCAGCAAGAAAGATTGCTCAGTGAGACTGGCGCTAGGACATTTGCTTCTGGGATTGGAAGTATTTGAGGGTGTAGTGGTCGGTGTATACCTCGAATTTCACTCCCAAGAGACTGGTGCACCATTTTTTTAAGGCCTTTATAATGGCTAACAGTTCTTTTTCATGTGTTGGGTAGTTGCATTGCACCACATTCAGCTGGTAGGAGTCATACGCCACCAGGCATGCAGTTTCCTAAGTCTCTCCAAAACTTAATATTGCACCTGTCCTGTGGTCGCTAGCGTCCATTGTAACAAAAATCTTTTTTGTGGAGTTGTCATAGTCAATGACTGTCAATGCTTCCAGGTTCGTCATGAGGTGACATATTGCATCAAAGGCCTGCTGATGTTTGCTGGTCCATGGCAGGAACACTTTGTCACACTCCTTGTTAATGAGCGGTGTGAGCACACTTGTGTATTCCACCAATGCTGGGATGAAGGGTGTGAGGTAGCAGGCAAGCCCAAGAAATCCTCAGACGTTAATGGCAGTGGTGGGTCTTGGCCACTTTGCAATCTTGTCCACCTTGCATGGATTGGGTCAAATGCCCTCCTGTGAGACAATATGTCACAAGAAATGCAACTCTGAGGCAAAGAGGGTGGACTTCTTCAAGTTCCAAAAAAGATTTGCCTTTCAGAGAGCAGTCATGACCTTTGCCAGATTTGCCTCATGCTTGTCAACTGTCCTTGACCATATGATTATATTGTCAAGGTAGACATGGCAAACAACTCCAATGAGTTCATGCAAGGCATCTGTCATCCACCGTTGATGTGCAGAAGGCACATTAAAGCTCCTCATAAGCATGACTACCCATTCATAGAAGCCCCAGGGTGTGCATATAGCTGTGAGGTGGATGTTGTCTGGGTGCACTCATGTCTGGAAGAATGTGTTGATCATGTCAATGTTGCCAAAGATCTTGCCTTTGCCACAGTCAGCAAAGATGTCATCCACTCTAGGCAGCGGGAAATCGTCTTGCACTGTGTTCTGATTGAGGAGTCTATAATTGTTTATCCACCTTGGAGGAACCATCCAATCTGGAATTCCCTCTCAGTATTTCAGGATGCAGAATGCTGGTGAGGCAAATTCAGATGACGAGGGGTGCAGTCGCCCTGCTGCCAAGTGCTCCTCCAGCAATTTCTTCCATGGTTTGTGAAATCTCTTGGGTGTGGAGTATCCTCGTAAATTGACTACTTGTGTAGAGTCCTTCAGTCAAATTTGGTGGTAGATATGGTCAGAAATGTCATCTGTGGTTTTTGGGAGTTCAGTTGGGAAACAGTCAGCATATTTTTGCTTTGCCTCCACATCTTTTTGCACTAATATCTCCTCCAATAACAGGGCTTTGATGCACTCTGGACTAGGGCCATGATCTGGCTGGGCATTGCATAGTCTTCACAATGAGGTGGAGTGGCGTGCATGGTGGTGCCTGCACCGCTTTGAGGCTTAGGACTGGGTGGTGAGGTCTCCGGTAGAACTTGGGCTAACATGGGGTTCAGTATGTTGTAACCTGTGCATTTGTTGATTGCTGTGTTGGCTTTGACATCTAAAACCAGTTGCTTGGCAAATAGGAATGGAATTCCTAAGAGTAAAGGTACACGCAACCTGGCATTTACTTTAGCCTTGAAAACCCTTGACTTCCATGCTCCTCCCTCTACTGTCCTCCAGTTGTATGTATTTGTTACATGTTAATGATGATTGGGTTAATGATGTCAAGTTATCTTTGTGTTTTGCAAGGGGGTACCTTTGTAACCTGAGCTTGGCAACAAGGTCTTCACTAACCACTGTGGATGGACATCCATTATCAAGGATCGCATGGGTAGATAACAAAGGCAAAGTGAGCACTGGCCCCATCAACTCCAACTCCACCATCATGTAGGGCACTGAAAGGGGGGGGGTCTGGTAATGAAGACATGATTGCATATGTGTAAAACTCATTTGTGTCTTCATCTCTGATCTCCTCCTCGTCCTTTGGTTTGACGTAGGCAAGTCCAGCCATGCTTTTAGGTTTGGCAGCAAGGGCCATTGCTAGGATTAGCGTTTTGGTGGTCTTAAGGTCTGGCCATGAATTTGCAGTCTTCATGGGACACGCATCTGGAGTCCCTGGGTGGTCACAGTAAAATGTGTGGCAGCGCATGCACTCTTGGTGTTTTGCTAGTAGCTTCTTTTCTTCATCAGTTAACTTTGCTAGCTTGAGGCGTGGCACGGCAGTCCCCAATGCAGCAGACGAAGTGCTCGAGGCATGAGAGGGGGGCTCAGAGAGCCTGTCTATCAATGCCTTGCATTTGCTGGTCCGCTCTGCATTGCTCATGTTAATCATTGCCTGAGTCCTTGCCCATTCCTCAGCCAGTTCTTTGTCCAGCTCAACCACCTCCATGATCCAATCCACTAGCCTCCCACTGGAAATCTTCTTATAGTTGACCCTCTGGTGTAAGTCTGGGCGCATGTGTGACTCAAGATGTGCCTTGAGGGAGGTGTTGCTCAAGGTGTGTTCCAACCTCGTATTCTTGAGCCGGGAATTGAGATTTTGTAGCACCATGACCCAGTCCACAAAAGTTGCATTCCCCTGGTACGATCTTAGAATAGTGTCACAGACCTTAGTCTGCCAATGATGGGGCAGCACAAATTGCTGGAGTTCATGGAGGTATTGTTCAAGGGTCAAGGAGTCGATCCTCGATCAATTGGCATGGTACCAGGCAATGAAACAGGGTTCTAGCATGCCATCCGCTACAAACGACATGATTTCTGAGTCTTTTTTCCTCAAATGTTTCTGGAATTGTTAGCACACAATTGTCCATTGTTGGAAGATGTGATCATCCATGCAGCCTTCAGTGAGCATGGGGCATTCCTTTAGCTTGGTGACCCTGACTTCAGCAAGTGGTCTTTGATCATCTGTGTCTGGATTGAACATGAGTGTGGCTGCCATTTTTTGGTGTGTGGTGCTGGCTGCTGGTGTGCGATAAGCACCGAGGGATCTGGTTGCAGGGTTGTTTTGATGGTTATTTTGATGGTAAGGGGTGAAATTGGCCTCGGACAACGATGACCCTGAGTTGTCAGATGACTCAGATGGACTGGACGGTGGTGAGGGGGCTAGATATCCATTTCCCATGCTTTCCACTGTTCTGTATGCTTCGGGAAATTGATTTAAGTCATGATACATGTATGCAAGGATTCAGTGTAGTCAGATTTCACACACTCCATCTTGTTCCATTCGACCGGGGCTCTGGTGGGTCACAAATCAGCTCTGATTTCACACTTTTGTGCTTCTTACATTTTTCCATCTCAAGTTCCTCATAAACAAATTGGATAGAACTATTGATATACACTACACATAGCTACTGATTTTTTCCTGGACCCAACAGACAAGGGAATGGCCTGATAAATGCATTTTACACATAGCGAACCCTTTGCACATCGTGACACATGACAATACTCCAGTTCCTCTGAGTAGTTGAAGGCGGCTGCCAGCGATATTTCGTTCTCGAAGCTCACGTGACCTGGCCCAGCGTTGGCGGGGACGATGGCCGATCGAGTACCCACAAAACCCTCTCTCTTACTTACGTAAGAGGGTTGGGGACTTCCAGCTGTCTCATTGCTAGCATTGTCGATTAAAAGGTGCGTAATAGGTCTGGATTTCCCGTAGTGTTCAATCGCCATGAATGAAAGTTGTCCCTCTATCTGTTTGGCTCAGTAACCTGTTACAATCTCAAATGCATAGCCGCCGGAATGCGCCTACGAAGTATTCCATCAAGAAGAGAACAGTCCAACCTATTCAAAGGAAATCACAACGAACAAAAAGGACGACTTGCGCTCATAACGAAGCTATCTTCTCCAACAACACCTTCCTCCCTTTCGCTTGTCCACCCTCCACCGCTTCCCTAACCTCATCCCCAAACCACCCCTTCACCTCCTTCCTCACCTCTCCGCTCTTCTCCCCATCTCTAATCAACGCCTCACACATCTCCGCCACCACAAACGCGCCATTCCCCTCGCCCAAAGTACACATCCCGACCACAATGTCCTTTCCCACGACCTTCACGAGCTCCTTAGCGAACAGACTAGCATCCCAGTGCGGTGCCAGGTCGACAGACTTGCTCGTGTGGTTAAAGTGGCCGCCCTGAAGAAGAGTTTTGTACAGGCGGGAGGTGTGCGGGAGGTCGATTGGATGTGGGGAAGAGGGATCGATGGAGGGGTAGGAGGTAGAGATGGCGCGGAGGAGGGATTGTGAGGCGGGGGTTTTGTCTCCAAGGGACAACTCAGTATCATGCTCACGGACATCGAGGGGAGAGACGTACCTCCATCAGCGAAGAGCATGATTTCTGCTGCTACGAGACTGCCTCCTGGCTCCTTTATGATACTTGCAGTGTTCTGCTCCAACCAAGATAAGAGGGCCTCGCTTGCGTACTTCCGGACCTCCTCCTCACGTGCTTCGGGTTCTTTCTTACTTGTCCGAGACCGGATCTCGTCCGTCTCTGCGAGGAGCGCGATCTGCACGGGCGTGAAATGGCGTCTTGTACGTGGCACGAGAAGATAGAAGAGGGCACGGCGACCCTGGGGTGAAACGAGAAGGTTCTTCGCTGGACCGGTCATTTCCGCGATAAGAGACTTTGAGGCAAGTTTGGTGTCGCTGCAAGTCACATATATAAATTAGGGTAGAGAGGAAATGGATAGGATCACCCACTCAATAACGTCAAGAGCCGTAAACAGGACCATTTGTGCGTCATCATCAAGACACATACGCTCGATGTGCGGCTTGAGCACCTTGAGAATCTGTTTCCGGTCTTTGGCCGTCCCATATGCCAGAAACTCCCGAACGACGCGGCTGCCGTCCTTGGTGTGTACCATCTCCGCCAGGACTTCCTGGCACGTCTCAAACATCTCCCGACGTAGTTTCTCGCGCTCGGTTTCATCAGAAACGTCGTTGAGAGCAGAGAGATACTCCCATAGGGCACGATGTACGACAGCGTGTGTTACAGCACCTTTATCAGGGTTGTTGAAGCTGCCAAGGGATAGGTAGACGAACGAACAATTGTAAGAATGCACCTACATTGTGCAAAGGTTTTCTTTGAGAGCATTCAGTACTCTCCGTCTTCTCTCGACATCCGTGCCTTCCAATACGCCCCTCAAACCCTTCTTAGCTTTCTCTTTTTCCTCGTCACTGCCTCCGGATGTGGTGAACAACACTGTCTCCTTGCCATAAAAATCACGAAGGAGAATTGTCCGCTCGTAGGCGTTGGTATATAGCTCGAACGCATCTGCGAGCACGGATGTGGCCTCTCTGTGTAAAAGAAGGCGAAGGACATTTCCCTGGAATTCCGTCAAGATAGTTGGCCGATGCGCCGGACAGAGTCGAATTAATTTTGTTATTAGGAACTTTTTACCGTGTTAGAAATGTACGACGTCATAGATATTTAGAGCGGGACATACTTTAGAATACTTGTTCTGAGCAAGTTCCTTATATTGCCCTTTGAGCTCCTGGGCAACCTCGTCTCGCTCCTTCTGCCGGCCGTACTTCACCACAGTTTGCACTATACGGCTCGCATCATGCTTGAACACGATCTCCTTGACCTTTCCACGAATGACGTTCATGAGATCCTGGATGTGCTTCTGTCGTTCGGCCGTAGGTATATTCTTCTGCCGCGCGAGGGACCACACGCGTTTTGCATCACTAAGTAGCGACGAATGTGGCTTCGCAGCTCGCCGCTGCTCATGCAGAGCCTTTTGTGCTTTATGAGATTCGCGAGAAGCTGTAGTACTTGAGTAGATAGGTCGAGAGTTGCACCATAGATGACGTACCGTTTGGATCCTTCGGTTGAATAGGCTTAGTTGCTGCGCTCTCTGAAGCATCTTCGGGCATAGTTTCATCGTCTACGTCGTCCATGTCCACGAAGTCATCGTTGTCTCCTTCAAGGTCATCAAATTCATCGTTAGAGTCCCCAGAAGCCTCCGCACTAGACACTGGTGCAGTTACAGGCCGACTCCGATGTTTCTCAGCTGCAGCAGGCTTTTCAAGCTGCACTTTCTTGGGTTTGGGTCCAGCCTGTGTACGTGCCTGTCGTTTCTTCAAAGCAGACATGATACAGAAAAGATCAAACGGATAGAGGACGGTTGGCCGGAATCGCGATTTCCATAACCAAAACTTTTTCGATCAATGACTATTTGGCAAATGCTTGAACAATCAATACGCCAACGTCGTCGACTATGACGTCCGCTTTTTCTTGCCTATGATCATCTACAGCATTGGTCACTGTCATGTGAGTCCTCCTGTCCGTTCTTGGTACCGCTGTTGAACGTGGATTCTAGGCCGCCGAGAGGCGGATTTAGGAAGAAAGCTGTCCTTGATGGGGACGCAACACCATTGACACCTGTAAGGATGTGGTCAAGTAAAGCTTTCAAAAAATTTCTCTTATGTTTGCGACGAAATAGTCCTTGGGTGAACAACTCTCCTACTTACACAACCCACGACCGTTTAAGAACCCAAATTACACGAAGAACATCAATCGACGTGCCAAGAACGTGAAGAACGTTCTGAGTCAAGAACGCGAACGAGACCGCTTGGAACGCGAAAAGAAACGTCAGGAAAAGTTGGACGGAGACGCTATGGATGTTGATGGAGAAAGTCCTGAAGAAGATATACCTTCTTGTGAGTTGTCGACTTCAATCGTCGTTTTCGTTGCACCAGCAATTAATATCGACCTGCAGACACGTCTATCGAGGCACCCCCGTCCTTGCTCCCTCACAAACACTATTGTGATATCACTGGACTGGAGGCTCCATACACGGATCCAGCGACCGGCCTTCGTTATCATGACAAGAGCGTGTACGACGTCATAAAGAGTTTGGTGAGTTGTAGTCCATCCTTTTTGGCTCTTGCCTGACTTCTTCATATAGAGTGCGAGCTCTGCAAAAGAATATCTTGCAAGTACGTTCTATGGGTATATACATTTATGAACCAACTCATCTTATTCCGTCTAGCTCGGGGTGTCAGTTCCATCGTCAAATAATTGCTATACATATTGATTGCCACTATGTTTCTCATTACTATGGACATATTATTGACCTACTATGTTTTACTTCGCCTTCCCATTGTGTCAATATAGCCCGAGCTGTTGGCATGTCGACCTCATGTCTCCGTCCATCCATCTATTATGTTGCAAGCTCACTAGCTTCCATTGCCGTATACTTTGCGTGCTTTAACGTTCACCATTGCAAGCGCCCGTCTGCGACAGTCTTATGACGACCGCACGTTTATTCTCTTCACTGGAAAGGAAATGTCATTCCGCATGACTGATATGTTTCTGCCATGTAAACATGTTCAGATATAAAATCGAGGACGATGCCATTTTAAATAAAAAGTGACTACACATTGAAATATGGGGTGACGAATTTTCCAGGATGTGTGTTGTTTCGACGGTTCGATGACCATGGCTGATTCGTTCTCTGAAGTTTTCATAGTGGTAACATATCTTATGTTACGTATTGAAATTCAGAAGAATGCTACAGCCTTCAGGGAGTCTGTTTAGCCAATGGCAAAACTTGGGCCGGAATTCGAGGGCAAGGTTGTCAGGATTTCGGTCAGTGTGCATGCACTTTTCCATATCCATCCACCACTAAATGACACTCTATCAAGTTCTGATTCTATTTCACTTGGGTTCCAAAACTTGCGTATCAACGTCAGCTTAGAACCACAACGTCCACCGAGTTGGACATAAAAGCGTCACTGCACTCAGAAGGTACGGACAACTACAGCTAATCTAGTCGAGCCGCTACAAATGCTGCATAGAAATACATGATAATCGGGCGTATATTCTACAAGCTTTATTGTAAATTATGGGAGTACTATCCAGGCCAGAATGGTCGTCCAGGCGGTGCTGTCAAGTACTCACAGTGAGCCCGACATTGTGATTGTAGATAGACTTGCTTGCATTCAGTTTTGTCATAGGCCCTCGACTGGAGCACGAGAAAACGCTCGGGTCCCAATACTTCGCAGCTTAGCAGTCCGCATTGTATTTCGCCTTTTCGTGAGTGACATGACATGATCAACGCCACGAGTATCTTTGCGCCACAAGTTTTCCTTGTGTCATCGAGACAACATAACAAGATGGTCCCAACGTGGCGCTATAGCCAAGTGGTTACGGCGACAGATTAGAATCTATTTGCTTTATCTGTTCCTCTTTGAGGGCGCAGGTTCAAGTCCTGCTGGCGTCGCGGTTCGCAGTCTTTTTCAGCCGCTTTGAGTCCATTCTTTTCTCAAACATATATTCTCCGGAACTCAGCTGTCTTTAGCAGTATGGATTTCCAGCTGATATTCAGCCTGTGAATACAATGGTCCTCGACCGGCTGCCAGATGAATGAAGGTATAGTATCGCAGGGAGCTCAGTTTATTAGCTTGTTCACAATGACCAGTGTCGTTGTCTCCAAGAATTGCTTACCGAGCTCGAGCTTTGTCCTGGATGCCTAATTCGAGAGGTATAATCTCAGCATCTTTGCCCAACGAGAGCGCAGGCCAGGTGCTTGACCCAGTATGTGAACAGCATCCGTTAGAGCTTGGTCAAAGGTATCCTCCCCGGACCGTAAGGACGGTGTAAAGCCTAAGACTTTGGATAATGCTGTATCTATAGATATCTCAAACAATGGATGGTTAAAGCATTTCAAGGTAGGAGATATTTAACGATGTCATCCGTGAAAAACTTTGAATGGAGGTACACGAACGGTCTGGATAGCGTTGCGCTAACTTCAACTCGTGCATCATGCATCAAGCTCAAGGCTTGGGCTTTTGCGATTGTCTCAAGGCGCGAGACAACCCAATTCACTATTGTAGGGCACTGTAAACATTCATTGACACTTGTAAGTTTTTATTTAATGTAATACCTGTGGTCAAAAGTCGCCAAAAACAAGACAAAGGAAAACAAAAGGACACGAGAGGATATTCAGTTAGAAAAGAACAAGTCAGGTATTACAAGATAAGCAGGAGAAAGCCTGACTGGATTAAACGATCCGCGAAGATGAGGATGAAAGCACCGCGGCGATGTGCAGTACGTATGTATGTATAATCTTGGTTCAAGGTGAGATCAGGGCACAAGAGTGTATGTTTGTATGTATGAACAGATTGTTGGAGAATGTTGTACGGTGTCATAAACAGGCCGCAGGGGCAATCAGGCAACCAATGAACACAGATCCATACCACAAACGCAGACACATGAAGACGGAGGCGTGACGGAGATCAGTTTGATCACTGAGTCTTGCACTCTTCAGGGTTAGCATTAGCGTTAGCAGCGCCTTTTGGTGGCCCACGACGGCGGGCGGGAACGTCTACTTCCTCGTCAGAATCCTGGAAGGCGGAAGAAAAAAGTTAGAATTCATTGAACGGAAGTCCTGAGTTAGAAAAAATTTACGTCTTCGAAGGCCCCGCTCTCATCGTCATCTTCGTCATCTTCAAACTCATCGTCATCGTCCATCATGTCATATTCAAGTGCTTTCCCAGTGAAGTAGTCGATGGCGCGAGGGATGACCTAGAGAAGGATAGATCAGATAAGAATTGAACTCTTGGAATGTTCGTACCTTTTCTTTGAGATCTTCGCCCATCTGGTAATCCACTTCAAGCTTCTCTTCGATCTCCTCGAGTTCTTCCTCGTCAATGTCGCCGTTTTCAAGAGCATCCTCGGCAGGGGGTACAGGCGGGTTGAAAAAGTTGAAGAATGACTCCGTAGGATGTGCCTTACGGACAAGACGCGTTCGGTTAGTAGCTAGTGGTGGAAATCAGTGAGAAAAAATTTCACGAGCAAAGGAGACAAGGGACTGACTCTTGTTACGCTGCTTTTTGATCTCAAACTCCTTGGTTAGGTCCTGTTCGTCCTTCCACTTGATCTCTGTACCGATGGCGCGATCGTACACGAAATCGCCTGAGTAGCCAACTTCCTCCTGATAAAAGTACGTCTTCTCAAGGACATCATTCTCAAAGTACTCGTTCGGGCTGAACGCAAAGAGAAGCTTGAAGCCAGGCTTGCCACCCTCGACTTTATCATCGAGGTATTCGAGGCGAACATCAGTGAGATGCTTGAGTGCACCGGCATCACGCTCGGTAATGAGCTCAGAAATGCCGGGGTGATTTCGGAGAGCAGTGAGCCAGAACTCGGGAATACCACTTGCAGTGGGATCTGTGCCTTTGGCAACTGGGACATATTCGTCATCGTCTTTGATAGAATACTGCTCGCCAGCATCAATTTCCTCCTGCGTGGGTGCGGTCTCGCCGGCAATAATGGCGTTTCGGCGCTGGTATAAAGGCATTTGAAGAGCCAGATACTAATTATGTCCATCGTCAGAGGTCATTGGGCCCATGTAGTAGCAATATACCTTCTTCTCTATTTCGAGACATTCGCGTTTGTACTGATTCTGCAGCTCATTCTGCTTGACCTGCAGGCCTTTGAGCGCCTCAACGCTCAGCCGGACATCGATCGGCAGGCTCTCAATGTACCCAGAGCTCTTTCCAATGAGGCCGGCGAGCTTTCCTTGTACCATCCCCAACATCTGCTGCTCGAGACCGCCGAGCTCAGGCTTCGCTTCCTCAGTGTCGTTTTGCTCGTTATCTTCTGTGATGTCAGGCACTGTCGGTCGAGAGAGTCCCAAGGCGATTGGCGCCTTATTTAGCGGCGTATTTTGGGGGGTCGGCGCCGTAATGTTCGATGAAATAGGTACGTTGGACGACATACTGAACGACGAGCAGATCAATAGATAAAAAATCGCCAATTAGCTCACCAAAAAGCGGAGTTTCGGCAATTTCCGGCAGGCACCAACATCTCATTTCGCGTTCGACTCATACGATAGTTCAGCAAACGGTACATTTCTACTGCTGAGTCAACACATATAAGTCTCTGAACAATAGATGTTCAACGTTCAATTGGAAGACTTATATTGTTGACCGTGCACGTCACCGTAGCAGTTTTCTTCAGGCGATATCGTCAAACACGAGGCGCCTCCTAGGAGATGCGTTGCACACCCTCCATATGGCTACTATGGGACCACATCAGTATTATTTAAATATGTAAACTTCTCGCCCTCCTCCGATGCTCCGTTTTCAATATGTACGCAAATACGACAACCCTATCTCCATGTCAAGGACCAATTTGGACTAAACCTGAGGCCACGAGGCCTGACGTCCCAGGTACGATACCTGTACACGCGTCGTTTCACGTAATCAGAGATAATTTTCACCCCAAACCTGCCCAAACTCACATGTTCCGGTGTCATTGGAATATCGTTTCGGCGAGTTCTCTGGAAGCCGACCCCAAAACGACTCATCATCACACCGCGCGCAAAGGACCAACCGGTGATTACGGGCCGGATATCCAGGATATCCAACGACGAGTAAGGATATCAATTCAAACATTTACATAGATGTAAACCCTTCACTTCAAAATAAGAGACGGAGAAAGAGAAAGAGCAACTTTCCCTTAAAAAAATAAAAAAAAAATACAATCCCTCTTTTTATAACTGCTACTACTGATTGGCTCCTAGAGGTGACATATAAAGGGACTCCTTTTGAAGTCCTTTATGATTGCTTTCTGTCTCCTTGATTAGTTCATCCTTTCATAAACTACCTCCGAGACCAGATTACAATAAATCGAAATGAATGTTGCGTGTTTCTCCAATGAGTTTTGGTTAGCGGTGAAATGCGCATATCTCCAACACATAGTGCATTACTAGGATAAAATTGTCACATCATCACCTCAAGAACCTTGCAAGATCTTTGTCGCTAATGTGACCCTGTCAATTATGAGCCGCTATTGCGCCACACTCCTTGACTACTACAGGCTTCGTAAGCATCAAATTTGTTCTGACGATTAAATAAAGATGGTATCCAGAAGGACTGGCACCATAGAGCGTAAGAAACTCACACGAGTTCTTCCAGACCGCGAATTGTTAGCACTAGGAGACAACTTTCAAAGATTTCCACATGGAATGCCGTGGCTTTTCACCATGTCATGATGGCTCTTTCGTTTATTATCTACTGGTGGAGTTTCCTTCCCAGCCTGTTGCCCACTTTGCTCCAGATCACCTATTCTCTGATTTGTGGTACCTGAATAAGATTGACGCTGAAAGATGACCAAAGTGTTACAGGGGGATTTGGAGGAGACCTATCGAACATAACCCTCTCATTTTAGGCACGGCAGTTCCCATTGATTGTATTCCAACCAACATATTCGATGAAACTATGCTTCATACCATTTCCGGAGGAACGATTGTCAAAAATAAGAGAGTTGTACAATACACAATCACATATGCTTAGTATGCAACCCGAACACATCTCGCCACATACCTTCGATAGAAAACCGCGTTTCTGGTAGCCTGCTGATGGTGTTCTGGTTTCTTTTCTTTTTTGCTGCTTCCAGCTTGCTTCCGTCTTGCTTCCGGCAGCGCTTCGTGCGTATCAACGCTGAAAGTTTTCTACAAAGGTGATAGTTGTAGATCACCAAGAGTGGCAATTATCGAAAGAGTTACCTTTGTGCACTACCCTTTCTCATCAGTCCTAAAGCTAGGGGGTAGACTTTTCTGTCACGTTCAACATGGAAGTCAGGGTTTTTGCCATACTTATTAGCCAAGTTGTCGATCATGCTCCTGGAGAATCTTGGGCTTCACTTCCATGTGGTAGATGTCGTCAATGGTGTACTTTTCGGAAACTCATCGCGGGTCAATGGCATTGTCGAGTTCAAGATAGGTACCGACAACGAGATCGGCCTGCATGATCGAGCATATAATCACGGTAAGTATATGAAGCTATTTTAAATCTATCCTGGGATTGGTGCTTGACGTAATGAAGAGCGTGAAGGACAAGTTCGTCGCGCAGCGCACAGGCTGAAGGAGCCTCCTCATCTAATCCACGAGCTGCCAACTTAGTAAAGTCGTATCTGAAGAACATAATGTAAGTACGAGAATACCAAAGCGCGATAAAGATCTGGATACATACGACCCCTGAGCAGCGACAGTACAGGCAAGGATTGTAATATGAGAGACATGAACTTCACGGTTTGTCAAAGAAGGGTGTTCGAAGTGAAGAATGTGAAGAAATGTCCTTGTGAGACCAGCTGAGTTTAACTGTTGCAGCTACAGGGATTTCATACGCAGAGTGAGGCAGTTACATCCAACGAGAGCCAACGGAGATTAATGACCCGCTTCTGATGACATTACAGTTTGCAAAGAGTCTCATCTTGAAATTTTACCGGGGGCATTATGTTACATAGACTCGGAATTGTCGCAATGTCGCAGTCTCCTTTCCAGAGATAATAATCAGGTACCGACAGGCACAGGCTTGTAACATCTCAGTCTCTACCTGAGTGGAGTTGTCCGGATTGGGCCCGAATGTGGCCTTGTATGGCTATAGGTGATTTGTTATACGAAAGTGTGCAGCAGGCAGATCCGTCGCAATGATATGGACTATCAGAAGAGTCAATCGGTGAAGCACTCTAGCTTGTCCATGGTTGGAATCAATATGTAATTATCCAGGGACACAAATTACCTGTGATCAAAAGGCGGCTCAAACCCGGATCAAATCCACCAAGTCACCGTGTGCTGAGGCGTCCAAAGCCAATAAAACTAACTTACTTATTTCAACTTTTCAAGTCCCTGGAATGGAAACGGGTTCAACAGCGTTTCCTATGTCCGGGTATCTCTAGTTTCTTCAGATTAACATCAACAATCAAAACACAGAGATGAACAAGGTATGTATATCTCTTCTATGACGACCTGTTGTGTTTTTTATGTGACATGAGTTTGATCATCGCAGAGACATCACTTGGGACAAGCGCTAAATGTTTGGCCTTATCTTTATCACCAGCCCCGATCTCGGCTTTCAACACCTCCAAATCTAGGCAATAACGCTATGGCGGAAGATCAGCTTACACCGTACCTTCTCGACAGCTCTTTGATAGATTACACCATTGCCGCTACAAGTGAAGCATTGCGATTGAGCGATCCCGCGTTGCAGGAGCAGAGCAAGAAGAAGGCTACGTATGCCCTTCAATTTTTTCTGAACATCCTTGATCCTTCTTTCAAAAAGGAGAAGGAGCAATTGGATACCTTCCGGTTGTATTATGCTGCACTCAATGGAAGGTCACAAACTTTTATTGCATCGAATATGATTGTAATGATTCGTTGATAACAGACCCTGGGCTCGCCGCGAGAATTGTACAAGACCTTCCAATGACTACGGAAAGCACCGGCAAGAAATATCAACCAAAGACATCTGATCTCACGCCAGCACAGTTCGTACTATCCCTTCCGGACACCCTCGACACAATATTTGCCCATATCCCACTCCTGACACAATCAGATCGTGATACTTTCTATCGCGCGGCCTTGACTTCACACGCATTTCACAATGTAGCGCAATTACGCCTTTGGAGGCATCCTAGAGATCTTGATACTGTCGAACAGCAAGTGCGCTTTGCTTTTGGGGCGGCAATCTCTAGTGCAGTTGGCGAGAGTCTTGGCTTGTTGGTCAAACGACTAAGAATCCGAATTGTAAAGGGAGTATGGAATATGCGACTTGTAGAAACGATTGTCACTCTCACACCAGGCGTTGTTAATTTGACTCTGCACTGGGGTGACACTCTAGACGCTGAGGTACCCGTGACACCCAGCTTAGTTGCTTCATTGCACACAGTCCTGACATCCCTACCGGACCTGAAGCACCTCAAGCTCGTAAAATATGCATATACCCCTAACGCAGAAACAAAATTACAGATTCCCGCTGATGCGCATAGCGTTTTCACGAAACTTGAATCTCTTCAGCTGTATGATTTTCACTGGTATTGGCAACCCATATCTCATGGTTTGGGTCCAGCATTAAGAGTGCTCGATATCGGTTATGGAACCATGATAAGCGGAGATAAGATTGTCGAACTTTCAGCAAAACTCACCTCCCTCATTTCGCTTCGCATCTCATCCGGTGTAGAGGTCCGACATATCCGCGGGATTGTTGGAAACCTACCGAAGCTGGAGCACGTTGAAATAATCAACTATACAGAAGTGGACGATGAGTATGTCGTCGCTGCCATTCCGCTGCTGGCCAGCCTTGAGTCATTGAAGGAGCTCTCCTTCAACAGAGCGATCGGTTCGACCCAACTCAAAGTCCTCGTTGATTCTCCAGGTCCATTGGAAGAGGTATCTTTGAAGTTGAAGTTGGACGGAGAAGCTGCCGATACGCTGGAAAGATTGTTGAAGGCAAAGCGTGAAACATTGGAAGCAATCATAATCAAATTCTCCGAAAATGATTTGGCACCTTCGGACACGCTTGTAGAAGTACTTGCAAATGTTCCTCGCTTGGAGAGGATTTTGATCGACTTCGAAACAGGACATAAACTATCATCGTCGTTTGTCGACAAACTTCTTGTGCAATGTCCAAAGCTTAAGTGGACAAGCAGTTTGGAATGTTTGGTCGCGGGTAACTCTTTATACGAGACTGAGTACAGAGCGAGGCTCGAAAGGGAGAGAGACGAAGAGTTAGAGGCGATGGAAGAATATATTCTCGGCAATTAGTATTAGATCGATCAGACACGCAAAAGTGCAGAAGTGGATCCCCAAATCCACCTAGCCGTACACCCGAACGAAAATCGGTCGACTCGCAGGTTTTCGTTGACATGGGCTCTGGTTCATGGATTCTGTAATGATAGGTTCAAGTACAATGTGTCCAAGATTCACAGATATCAAGGGATATGATTGTTATGTAAAGTGCAACTGAAGGCCATTTCGGAACGAGGAAACGCGTGAACGTTGAATCAAAAAGCGTGCTTTTTTGGTCGCGTTTCCCCGTCATCATAATTTTCGATGACTTTCGTACTTCAGCTTACCTACCAGGACATCATCATACGGTACGTTCGAAGGCAGACCTCTTTTTCTCGAAATCGACAAGAGCAGCTCGTGCACGTACGTAATATATACACCAGCTCTGTCGGAGAAGGGTCACTAATAACCAGGGTCGAAGCTCAGGAGTTTGGCACGGGGCGATATATGGATAAGTTGTGTACCACAAATTCTAGATTGCGAAGAGGTTAGCCTTGGCTTTATAGGTAATCTGAACATAAGTTCTATTTGAATGCGCATCAGCTGCTATCTCATCACGGCTCTGAGGTGTGAGTTAGCGAGTCTTCTTGACCTTGCAGTGGGCCTGTGCTATCATCATCAAGGCATTCGATGGATAGCGCATCGAATCGACGACACTACGTGACCTTACTTAGTCAACTGTGATGCCACCTGCTCTTTGATAGAAGCATGCTTCACTAGCCCCACTCTTAACTGGGAAATCGCATAACTATCCGAAGTGCCTGGACCTTCGTCTTTGGCGATCACGACCGATGTGAACGTCGGGAAGCTATCATCAGGTCAAACAAGTCTAACAGCGGTAGGTGCCCTTTTCACCCACTCCTCGCATATTCAAAAACTGTTGCGAAAGGTCCTCTATTAAATTTCCAGACTTCCATGCTCATTTCTTTGGAACGTGAAACCCTTGTAGAATTTGGATATACTTTGTTAGGAACCTTGACCCAGATCACGGTCTCCAGCTTCCTTTATGGCATGTTCACCTCGATAAAACAGAATCGCCGAAATTCATTTTTAACAAATCGACAGGGGTGTTTTCACTCTTGTTTACTTTTTCTGCACATTCTGTCCTGTAAGTATTTCGACCATTGTAGATTTAACGTCAAATCCTCTAATCTTTCTACACAAAGTAAACGTCAAACGAAATCCCGATCAACGAAGGTCATTTTTTGCATAACAGTTCTAAGTTTCCTTCTCGCGACCCTCTACTGGGCTACTGTGGTCCTGAACTCTTGCAAACTCATCCGACAGAGATTTATCGAGTGCACGGAGGACCTGAGGCTAGATCGTCCCACACGGCAACGTCTGCAGATGCAAAGGAATGAATTTGTCAATCAAATAACGTATTGGACCCCGCAAACTCTGGTAACGTTTGATTACTTTTTGATAACTCGGTCTGACAGTGGGTCTTTCCATTGCAGCAAATTCTGAACGATAGTATCATCGTCTGGCGAGCATGGGTCCTTTGTCAAGAACAGCGGTGGTTGATGATACTTCCCATCCTCCTTCTGCTTAGCACATTTGGTGTGTGCGGATGTCGAGGCAATTTAGGTTACTCTCATGCTGAGATGGCAGGAACATCATTTGCATTTCTCATATCCATTTCGAGCGCTGAAGGTTACGCGGACTACACGCACGATGGTCCATCATCAACTGATGGGCTTTTATACGCATCAGCTGCGTTGCTCTTCGCTAACAACGTTGTTTCAACGTCATTGATTGGTTACAGATTATGGTGTGTTCACTAGGTCCACTTACATGACAATATAAATGGCATACCTTCACAGGTTATATCGAAGAGCCTGGAGAGTGGGCTTAAAAGGCCGCTGGTCTCATGCGCAGAAGATCCTTCTGATGGTGGTGGAATCTGGTGCACTTTACGCCACGCTTCAGGTAAAGTCGCGGCCTCTTGTTTGTCCGGGAAAATCGTCCATGTCAATTTTGTGTTTCAGCTGGCAGTCGCATTTCTGTTCAACCAGGACCACAAGCCTGGGACCATCCTCTTCTATGTTGAAGACTTTGCTTGGGCTGGATATATTCATTTAACGGTATGTGGACCGATCATCTGCACAAGCTCGCTTCGATCTGTAATTCAGGCGATGTATGTCACGGTTGTATCTGTCCTAATCAGCCATCGACGTTCCATCTCAGACATGGAGTGTTTCACCATCCACAATTCTATCGAAGCAAGTTCAGGGTCTGAGATTATTGGTGAAAAAGCTTGACGAAAATACTGTACCGCCGTAACACCAACCTACTTTGCTTCCGATCAGGTGATGTTTCTAGCTTGTCTACCCTAATGAAACGAGGTCTGTATGTAGTTGGTACCGTGAGATTAGAGATAGATGTAATAAAATAGGTACAAGAAGACTGTGCGTGATAGAAATTATGTCCATCCAATCCATAGTACAATGTTCGACAAGAAAGCGGTAAAAAAGCCGAGCTGCCGCTCCACAGCAAGAGAACCAGTTCGAATGGAATCTAGATCAGTAGAGTATATGCATGCAGATCCTCTGCGCACGATCAGTCAGTCAGTCAGTCAGTAGTGAGGCATTCTTGACAATTCAGGAAGAGCGTCAGTCAGTCTTATCATTCATCCATCATCTGTACCCCAGGTGGGGCATAACCTTCACCGACGCATACGGGTCAAACGAGTCCACACTCGCCGTGCTCATACTCTTGGGATCAAACGGCTCGTCGCGATACGGGCCCTGCGCCAAATGAGTCGTGCTCCCATTCCACGGATCACTATCCATCTGCCTATGCAGCGGCACAAAGGTGCTCGCAACAGAACCATCGTTCCCACCGTGTCCATATACTCCGCTCCCTAAGACCGGCGCACCGCGGCTCCCCGTGCCCATCTGCCCGCCGGCTGTCATCGCGTAGGACGTCGAGTCCACAGCGCGCATGCCGTTCCTGCGACGGCGGATGAAGAACACAATGGCGCCTGCAAGGAGAGCGACGACGGCCAATGCACCGACTGCGCCGCCGATAATTGTACCGAGGTGTGAGTTGGAGCCGCTATCGTCCTTACTACCATCTCCGGAGCCCGACGTGCCGTCATCAGTGGAGGCACCGCTGGCGGCGCCCTTTGCTGAGTCTACGAGGATACTGGCGGGAAGAACGGCGGGCGGGGATGTAGGCTGTACACCAAAGTTGCCACTGCCAATGAGAACCATGGTGCCGTTTGATGGGATGCCATTGACGACGACGAAGAGGAGGGCCGGGCCGGGCTGGAGGATGTTGGGATTGGGTGCTTGAGCGACGTGTAGGACGATCGTTCCGTTAGTTTGTACGGTGTAGGTGTTGTTGAGCTGGACGTAGCGTTGGCCCATGTTCATCGCGTGCGTCGTAAAGCCGCCGCGGACGAGGGCAACGGTGGTGTTGGCGGCTGCAGCGTTAGAAGAGCCGGAGTAGGAACTCGCAGGAATGGTGATGTCGAAGGAAGGCCCCCCGTAGGAAATGGTGGTGGGAATACCGGAGGGGGTCGGCCGTGTGGTGGCGCTAAAGTAGTGGGGGTAGAAGATTTCAGCGCGATATTCAGTGTTGAAGTAGGTGGTCGTGTTGACATCGACGTTGGGATTTGAACCCGCAATTAGGACGGATCCGTCAGGGAGGAGCATCGCAGAGGAATGGTACATCCGCGCGATAGGTGAGGTATCGAAGTTCGGCCTTGACCACCGTTTTCCCTTTGGTGCACTTGGATCATAGATTGCAGGAGTACCAACAGGACCAGAAGCTAAAGACATGCCGAAGGGCATTTCGGACTCTACAAAGGTCTGGCCAGTGTTATGTGCATATCCTGCCGTACCGTTCAATGCACCATTGACGACTAGTAGTTTCCCATCGGGGAGGATGATGAATTGGCCCATGCTCCTGCCTTCCAGCATGTCATCATCGGCCTCGTATGCAGGAGTCGAACCATCCAGAGGTTCAGGGGTCAATCGTTGGCAGTCTTTTGATGCCGGATAGTCCCAAGTGTTGATTGCTGGGAAAGAGTAATTTCCCCAAGCAGGCTCTGGCATATCGTTGCCACCACAGAAAAGGATGGTAGGGTTCCAATTATTCGCGGGAGTGAGTGGCAACATGGCGACTGCACCCGAAGCAGGATAGACCCGGACGACGTTGCCAGGCATGTTAGGAAGATAGTTCTCGACGTTGTTGTTGTAGTCCCATATCACTATAAATAGGTCAATTAACGATCGATCATAAAAACGAGAGGACAGACTTGTTGATACATTGGCTTGCACTAGCATCTTTCCAGAGTTGAGTAAAAAGGCATGAGCATAGGCATTCAGGCCTCCTGTGACAAACAAGAAATTCATAGCTGTTACTCCACGTCCATTTGCGGGATAGAACTCGAACGAATTTTCGGCGGCTTCGGGAACAGGTGTTGTATCGGGAGTGTTTCTGTTGATATATCCACCACCAACGAAACCGCCGATGAGGACAATGCTTCCGTCGGCAAGGGCCTCAGCAGTAGAGTACCAACGTTTTTTCTGCATCGACAAGACGGCTGCATTGTCAAACCATTGACATTGCGCAGAAGCAAAATTGTCCGACGAGGTGCATGGGTTCAAAACACGGATAGCCGTCGACCCGTCAAAATCCTGGTACTCAGCGTCCCAATTGCCACCAGACGCTGCTCCTCCACCTCGACTGACCGCACTATTACCGCCAAATGCCACATATGAGCCGTTCGGTAGGTGCATGCCGGACGCACAGAACACGTTGCTTGCTACATCCATGACATTGGCTTTCCGGGTGGCAATATCCCTAGAAAAAGTTTAATTCTAGTCATGCGGGAGGAAAGACGGTGTCCGACGAACCAGACCGAACCCCACGCAGGATGGCCATTCACCTGGGCCGCGTTGCCTTCCGCCTTGTCAAGTATGTAAACTTTCTCTGTATTCCCCAGGAACATCTATCCAAGAATTCAGTATGTATATTTGGAAAGCCGTGGAGTGTTAATTATAACCGACCATCATTGCACTAACGAGCGTCGATCCGCCATCTGCGAACGTACCAGCGGTCGCTGCAATTGCTGGTGAGAATAAATAGGCTAGCCATAGAGCCTGAAGGGAAGTTGACAGCAGCATGGCGCGGCAACCCTGTGAGGGGAAGAAGACAAAGCCAAGAACGAAAACTAGGAAAATGAAGGCCGTCGTAAATAATGGCGACTACGGTGGGAAATCAAATATTGATGTTTGTAAAAACTAAAATAGACCCTGGCCAGACTCTCGGGCCGGTAGATTGGATTGGTGCCTGGCGCCCTCGAGGCAATGACGACCGAGTCTCGCCGGCTACACTGCTAATAGGCAAGTTGCTTCACTTCTTCACGCAAAGCATGTTTCAATTTTGGTACAACTCGACAACAAAGCCGATGCGTTGCACCACAGATAACCTCGCGCTGTTACTGAGCGGTGGCAGTGCACTTCATGCAAACCGGTCAATGGAGTGACTCGAGTCCTCGTTTACTCGTTTGTTCACATCGTTTGTTCACAAATTGCGGTAATTGGGTGTTGCCAAGTAAAGCAAACGCAGATTAAGAAGAGAATGTATATTTGACATACTAGAAAAAAATATGTCTGTTATCGCTGTCACAGATTCATGCTGAAGGATGTTGCAAAGGGCTTGCATCCTCGCATCGAGACCTTAATACAAGGTATCGAGGTACAACCATATAACGACTCCTGAGGCGTTAAAGCTATAATCAGACGAAAGCGTCTGCGGGCATCAATCGTCACTTTTAAGAATATAATCAATAGCTGAAATTTTGCTCAAAACATACTGAGGCCTAAGAGAGACGAGAAACAACGACAGCAGCATGAATTTCAACATAAGAAGATTGTAGGCTAGCTCACAAGAACCGCCTCAAGAAGGACTCTTGCACACACGTCCATCAACTGGATGGCGACTTGAAGATCAAGCAAATGAGCCCAGGGCAGGGAAAGACATATGTTCTTTGTCGCCAGAATCTCCAACGGCTAAGTTATATTTGGAGACGTCATAGATGAATGCCTTGGTACAGTGATCATGGCAGGACTCGCTGATGAGCGACGATATGAATGGATACATACTGGACTTAAAAGTTTGTGACCAGCTGAGTGTAACAAAGCCATCACCTGGAACTCCACCTTGAGCTTAAGAAAGACTCCACACTTCGGTAATCCTAGAACTGGAGTCTAAGTCTTTATGAAAACAGGAAACCGTTTTATCGTGTGATAAAGCCCAAAGCCCAGTTACGATATTTTTCATGTTCGTGTCCTTTCTATCTTCGTATAAGCGACTGTCTCGTAACCATCTTGCGTGCGAACGGCACTAGAGGGAAAATTCTCCGGAGAAGATATTTTTCATGGAATATGACCGGAGCACTGAATACCCAGGCATCTCCCAGTCACACAGACGTTGAGGTGGATATCAACTAGAGAACAGTACCAGGTGCCTTGAGGATGCTTTCTTCCCAAAAGATACTACTATCTTTGCCTCAGCTTGTGGGTCACATATCGTAGAGAGTTATTCAGATTCCTATTCCCCGAAGATATTAGAGTATCAAGATAAAGAGGTAGTCCATCTTTCAGTCGGGAGGGTGTTCTTTTTTTTGAAAAAAAATCGTGAGAGGAACGGTTCCGGAGTAGATGGATGGGATACTTATATCACGAACTCCATCCAGTCATGAACGCAATGCTGCAACAAGAAGTCGTCCTGCGCGTCAATAAAGCCAAACAAAGCGAAGTCCCATTCTACTTGAAGTTCCTTTTTAAATTACTTTAAAGAAGATTTTCAATTTTCAACGGGGGAAGGGTGTATATTCGCAGCAAAGCCAAAGTGTAGAGTATCCTGACAGACTGGCTAACAGCTGGCCCTGTGTCCTCAAATTAATTAAGCCTAAAAATACGACGAACACCCCGGGTCAGATGCATCTTGGTCCAATAATACAAGCACTATAAGTATTAGTCGTCAGTAATGGTTGAAGATGCAAGCAACAAACAAGGTACCCCAATGAAGCGCACGAGAGAAAGAGCAAAAGTACTATAGAGCAGCACAGTAAAGTACATGTTGCGTTTGGCACCATAGGCAAGAAGCCACTTCTGAATGGACTTGCCGGTGATATTCTTCGACTCGATGTTTAGCCAGCCATTGAGGTTCTCGACGACGAGCACGAGAATGGCGTTGGTAAGCATCCACGACGCGACGAGCCAGGTGCGGAAGGTCTTGTTCTCATCATCCAAGGTAGGCTTCTCGCGCGTCTCCTCGGTCTCATCCTTCTTCAAGGCCCGGGTGACAGTTTCCTGGAAGGCGGCGTTAATATCCTCTTGAGTGTTCATAGTGTCTTCGACAACCGCGGCGTCAGCAGTGGCCTTGGACTTGATCGACGGAAGGGCCTCGTTCTTGTCAGAGCCCTTGGTACCCCACGAGACGTCGTGCAGGTTGCAGAACGCGTAGACGTTAAGCACATTGACAAAGCTGGGGGCCAACAAGAGGTATTGGGGGAACGAATGGAACATATGCGCAGGGTCGAACTGAGGAAAGGCGATTAGGTGAGATGAGGGAAGGTCACGAAAGGAAGACTCACAAAGAGAGTAGAGGCGATGAAGTAGATACCGAATGTCGCAATCATAGCTGCCATCAACGGACCGAGGGGAGGCTGAAGAAAGGTCTCGATGAATCCCTTGTGCTGGGCGACGCGTTCAGGAATGGCTTTGAGAGACAAGCCCGTAAGCCACAAGGAGCAGACAAGGAGATAAGCCGAAAGGAAGGCGTAAACCCTTTGATCGAGAGTCAGTGACGGCGAACTGATACAAGAAAGAGTATCGTACCATAGAGTGACAGTGTACGCTGTGCGTTCTCCTTTGGGCCTGTTACCGAGAGCGAGGACAAATTGAAGGGCCAGAAAGATGAGGTAGATCCATTTCAGAGCCTCATTGATCCAGTGAATGACGACAATATGACCACCAATGACAATACCCTGGGAAGGAAGAAGATCGATGATGATGCTGAACGTAAGCCACAAGTTTGCTAAAGAGAACCAGGTGAAGAAGAGTGTAGCCGCGTTGAACTGCAAAAAACATTCATTATTGTTTTAATCCTCGACAATGGAGACACTACGTACCAGAGCCTGAATGTGGAAGAAGAACATGCGAAGGATGTTGTGGTTCGATTGGTATATCTTGTAGAAGTTGATTAGAGAGTAAACAGAGGCGGCAAAGGAACCGTTGAGCCAGCGACGGCGTTGACCAATGAGCTCGGGTGCGCTTTCTGGGACGTCAGTCTCAGCCTTGCTAGGTTTGACGTAGGTGAGGGTCCATCGTTCACCAGCCTTAGCAACAAGCTCAAAGCAAAGAATACGATCCTCAGCTAGAGGACAAATGTAAGAGAGATATAAGCATCAAAGCAAAAACATACCCAAAAACATGTTCTTCGTGAAGATTGACATGCCGTTGATGCCCTTGTCACCGAGGCGTTCAGCCAAAGAGTGATCTCCATGGAAGTATTGCTCAAGCGGCCGACCTTGAATGGCACTATCTAGTGCGTCAGATAGTGAAAGCACATTTAGAGGACTCAGATACCGGTAGCGGTAGGCGCTGAAAGCACCAGGCAAGACGGAGACATAACCGAAGCTGCTCTCGAGGGGTTTATCTATAGGAAAATGGATCCTCTGTCCAGAATCATGAAGGTAAAACGTACCGAGAATATTGGACATTTTATACTCGAAATTTTGCGCGGCAACAAGAGGGTTCAGAAGCTTCTTACCACCCTTCAGCATCGCATGAATTTCTCCACAGCATCCACCAAGATTTGGATCGTTATGGAAAGCCTCCCAGAGATAGTAAATGGACTTGTGTCCAGGTTTGGTGCCAGCATCAATCAGGACACAAACCTCTGGCTGTGATCGCGATCGTGAAAAATGAGCGGGCGGATGGATAGGGCGAAAAATCGTGAAACTCACGTTAAGCATCTTTCCCACCGCATTAAACAGCCAACGGTGAGAGTTGATCTTCTTCTGGTTTTGCGCCTTGATAATGAGGATGATCTGAACGGGAACCAAATTCATGTTGTTAGGATCATCAGCTTGAGGAAGGACGAGTTGTGGCTTGTGGTCGACGGAAAGTTGAGTGGTATACTGCGCACATATGAGATCGGTCGAAAGTCAGTTAGAGAATGAGGAAAAAAGACGCACCTCGAAAATATGTGCCACCGTGTCCTTTCCATCGACTTGCTTCTTCATGACACCATCCTGGTACGCGCCGACCGTAGCCAGAATGTCCAGGACACTCTTGTCCATCGGGGCCAAACCATCCACGATAAGCGCAACAGTGATCTTCTGCCAGTTCGGGAGACCCTCTTCAGTGTCCTTGCGCCAGAACCTCGACTGTTTTGTCTTGCAGATATCACGAATGTTCGTCATGACGCCATGGAGAGTACGCGCGTAAAGGGTCTTGTCCTCGTTGTAGGAGGTCACAGCGATGAGTATTTCTGTATCTCGATTATACATCTTGGTCCGCAAGGAGTATCCGTTCGCTTCTGTGAAATCGTCTGGGTCACAAGTAGCGGCAGTGTAGCGCATGTGCCTAGGATCCCAAAACGTCTGATGAGGAACTAACTCTCCCGTTCTGACGGCAAAGACATACGAAAACTCCGTTGAATGGTCGTTTCCTGCGTACACCGGCTCGATGGCGTTCTTAACAGCTGTTGGGACCGGATATTCCGCAATGAAGTGACCTTTCGTTAGCTTGACTTTCCGCACAATACCACGCTTCATCGCCGCCCTCTGCCTCTTCCGCCATCGCGAGTCGACTGTTGAGTAAACAGACAAACGAGAGTCGTTTGATCCATTATCGTGTCCCCAGAAATATGGAGAGTTGGGCTGCGCTGGCGTGTTGGGTAAGTTGAAAGGAGAGGGAGAAGCGGGTATGGGGAAGAGATTCGGATCAATCGTCCTTAACGAGAAGTGAGAGAACAAGAGCGGTATGTACAAGATGAAACGTACCGCTTTGAATGGTTGGACTCTTCAATACCAGGCGGGGTATATTTATCTGTTCGAACAAAATGAGCACGCTCTCTCAAGTTGAGAAACTGGCAAACATACATGAGTCTTGACTGTCGAACGAGTCAACACTTTCATGAGGTCCGTGACCACCAGGGAAATAGACATGATGGGGCCCCTCCGTCGGCTGTGTACGATGATGCTCCTCGCCAATGGAAGCATAGACGGAGACGACTGATTCGACGGAAGACTGCTGTGTGTATCTGTTGGCCATAGCAGCGCAGCTGCGAAAAAGAACGTCCAGCGATCAAGGTGAGAACACACAGTTGGGGGGGCTTCAAGCTCCTCAAGGAACCGAGACGCGGGAGCCTCAGCCTAAATGCATCTTTTAGACGGGGTTAGAAACAAAGCATAGCCCCTTGACGACTGATAATTCTGATGCGAAGAAATGCATCAAAGATTCCCCATCATATGTTTGTACGTATCTTCCGCTGTTGCGCGGATGTTCTACTAAACGCACGCATGAAAGTCGTGTTAATAAGGGTGGAGATATGGAAAACAGGAGAGAGACAGACAACAATCAACAAGTGAATGCTTGACCTCCAATCCACTTCACATTTGACTCGTACGTCGGTAAGCGCGCGAGTGTATAAGGTCAAGAGCCGGAACAAGTGAAACATATCAAGGATCAGCAGGCGTTAAGTAACCGCCGTCACCGACCGAGACCATACGCTTTGAGTCATGAACTTCAAGTTGAGATGGCCATGACCGGTGAAGAAGAGAAAATTTCTTTGAAAGCAGCCTTGAGCATAAGAACCATAAGTATGGTTAAACAAGACGTCTATTGAAGTCGCAAGACTATCACGTGTACCGGGTTGCGAAACCATGGGGAATTGCAGAATATTTGTGGCTTTTTGAGAGATCACGATAGCTCTGCACTCGATCCTCTTTAATCTTAATACAATGATATTCATTACTTGCTTCATGTTGCATTGCGATTGCTTGATCATCGAAGAAGATTGATTTTGCAATCGCTGGGAAAACTAATCTCGGTCTTAATTCCTAGCGTGTATTTTGGCTCAAGCTGTTGTGAACAGATAAAATACATTACTATCACTCCCCACATGTTCAGAACACCCAGTCAATGAGAACTCCATTATTTGACCCCCTTCTGCACTTCTGTGCAACCTGGGATTTGGAATATGAGTGAATGGGACCTTGATAATGTACAATCTGCTTTTTTATTTATCCAGAATGAGGGAGAATTGAGTGCTCAAATTTCGAGGGTTTGTCACGCTTGCTGCTCATTGGAACAGTGGATTTGACACCTGTCAGAGTAATCTCAGGCATGTTCTTCTATCAACTTCTAAGTTTTTCCACCCTTCTCTGTACTTCTGTGGACATGAGTATGATGGTACCACCTGAAGTCCTGGGTGGAAATGTTGGCAATGTTGGGGAAGCCGTAGAAGTTGGATGAGAAATTTAAGATATGATACCAGGTGCAGTTCCCGCTAGATATCCCACATGCAGACGAATTGCCAACAAGTGTTTATCATTGTATTCAAGTAAAGCCATTGGCTATTCCAATCACCACCAGCCACCCCTCACTAACACTCTCCTGAACTTGCACAAACTTCTTGACATTCTTTGCAAAATATGCATTTTACTCAAAATGGGTGGATTCTTGCAACCTCTTGGCCTCCTCCTGACCCTTCAAAATTCATGTCTTCTCTTCTCTCACATGACTTCTCTCTTTCCAACACTTAACATTAGGGACCACTAGTAACATGATGCCAGCCCCATCAGACTTGGGTGAATTCAACAAGCTGAATTTTGTTTTTATATTGATTGCCTTCCTCCTTGTTGTGTCAATAGCAATTGAATTCCTTCCCAGGAAGTTCAAACCCAATATCAATTTACAGTGCAATTCCAAACACATGACAAAAACCTGGGTTTGTAACTGCCACCATGTGTCCAGGGATACAATTACAAGCTTCACATATTCCTTCAAACGCACCCTCCGCTTTTCTTTGTCCTTTGTAAGTGCTTCCAAAACCTCCAGCTCCTTGTACAATCATTGTCTTGGTAATTTGAATCTATCCATGAGCATTGTAGAAATCAGAGCTGGAGGGCAACTGGTATCAATAAAGGCACCCTCTACTCATGTGGGACAGATAGATGGTGCTGAAACTAGACACCAGTAAGTCAGATGGTGTGGGAGGACATACTCAGAACCTGCAGCACTACTGTTCTCCTCATTTGAGATATCATCAAGAATTGCAGCCAATATAACAGAGTTGTCTCCCCTTGTCTTCTTTCCACTCCCCTGCTTCTCCCACTCCACTCTCACCCCTCACAAACTCAGGCATCAACTTTTGTAGTTCATAATCTGCCAGCCTCAAGAGCTTCTCCCCTTCAAGGCATGCCGCTACCTGATGTCCCACATCCAACTTCCAACACCAGTAGCAGCCTTCATAGTTGTTCAAAATCTGCCTTTTCTTGGCTGTGAGTGGATACATGATGACATGCTTACTGCTTCCCTCCTCTCAATTACTACCTCCACTCCCTGTTACACCTTTTCCCACCCTGAGAAACACTTCCAGTCTTTACTGTGTTTGTAACATTCTTGAGCTGAGACAGCACCCAAGCTATCTTCAACACATTAAAGTCAAAGACATCTCTGCTAAGGTGAATGTGGGTGAGACAGGACTGGAGGAAATGCTTGGAGGTGCAGTTACCATCATACATGTCCAGGAGTGCTGGATGTGGTAGCTGTGCCTGGAGACCTGCTGGGGCTGCTGGAGCTACTAATGGAACTGCTGGGGCCGCTGGAGAGGGCTCTGCCACTGAAGGTGGTGCAATGATAGGGAGTAGGTACTCTAACAGTGCCTGGAGAGACTGGGAGATGTGATCAGTGGTTTGGCAGAGGGTGGAGAGTTCAGTCATGTGGTGGGTGAGAGAAGCTTAAATCAGTTGCACCTGCATCTACAGGTGTAGCAAGTGAGTTCAGGCTTCATCCTGGGGAGCTGAGGCATCTGAAGGAGCGTCTGGGTTGACAAGCTGAGATATAGAGTTCTGCAGGTGTTTAAGCCTGGTGGAGAAGTGACAAATAGGGGCCTAGAGAGTTCTAATGGGCTATGAGTGTCACAACCCTCTACCAACCTCTGGGACTTAGCCCTGGCCCTGAGACTCCAACTCCCTCAAACCCACCTCCACAACTGTTCTGGGCCTGGACCGCTACCTGATCAGCCACCTTGGCAGCCCCTGGCCATCACCACTCATCACTGCCACCAGCCACCGCCACTCCTGGCATCCCTCCAGCCATCACCGCCCACAACCGCCACATCAGCACCAACCCCGGCCATCCCCAATGCTTCTCCAACCGCAGTTGCTACATCAGCACCAGCACTGGCAACTCCTGGCACTCTCCCTGACCTGTGCTAAGACCCCCATCATGCATCATGACCACACATCACCATCAATACAACCTCCACATGCCATGCCCGCTTCTGCTCACTTTCTCACTGTTGGACATCACATCTTATCACATCACACAGCCACACCAGGGTCGCCACTCCATTATCCTGGCCACTATCACAGTTGCATTATCTCGACACATATCACAGTGTGAACAATGAATCCATTGTTCGCACACACTATATATACGGACTCTTCATAGATAGAACCCTCAGTCGCTTATACCAGACTGAGGGTACATTACTTATAAACTATACCGACACACAAGATACTGACTGTACTCATAGAATAATACTTACATATTGTTCTTAGATACAGTTTTCAACTCAGTCGCTTATACCGGACTGAGGAATAATACTTACATATTGTTCTTAGTGTCAGGTTCTGCTGACTACAGGGGCTCAGTCTACTGGGCGAACACCTTACATGAGGATCACCGTGTACACAGATGCAGGGCACTGGGAGGAGTGCGAGGCATAGGAGACTGAAGCAGGGTGGGGGCGGTGTATGGAGGAGGGCCGGTAGCGCCAGTGAGTGAGACGAGTGCCAAGGAGGGTGGAGGACGAGTGCCGGGGGTTGGTGCGAGTTCTGAGGGTGCAAGAGGATGAGACGAGCGAGCACCGGTGAGTGAGCGAGTCCCAGAGATCAAGAGATAATCAGGCGTGGGGACTTAGCGAGTCCTGGGGATGGAAACAGAACCAGGGAAGTTGAACAACCAAAAGGGGAAAGAGTCGAGATAAGATAACAGGAGATGGAAATGATTAAGTCGAAGAGAGGAGCCAGGAATGGAGAATCAAGAGAACTTAGAGTGGAAAAGAGAAAGGAGAACAACGAGAATAGATTGAGAGTACGAGACGAGTGGAG
>JAGGAQ010006129.1:0-34890 GCA_017657225.1 Termitomyces sp. T69sscA
CGGTCTCCTACGCCTCGCGCTACTCCCGGTGTTCTGTGTTCGTGCACGGTGAATTGACATAAGGTGGATTCGCCCAGTAGACTGAGCCCCCGAGGTCAGCAGAACCTGACAGTGCAGGTACATTGCATACACCTAGTAAAGAATTTCCCAGTGGTCTGAGCCCCTGTAATTAGTGGAACCTGACAGAGAGGTATCCCATGGGGTTCAGGACAGATTGCCTCAATGTATTTCAGCCCCACAAAACCAGCCCCATGAGGTCATTACCAGCAGCCTTACAAAATTTGAAGTTTCTACTTCTCACATCAGACAGGCTAATAATCTCACAACTCTCTAGGCAGAGTGTAAGTCTTTCAACTTGTAGTGTTCAATTACTCTCATTGACATTGACAGTTGACAATCTTTCAGTCAACTATTTTGCCACCCCCCAGCACTCAACTTTCAATATCATCCATCAACACATCCAATCTCTGTCAATTATAACCAATACAGTGCAGACCCCTGTCTTCCCAGCTGTCAAAATATTGGTCCTGTTTGGCAAAGTCATTGATTCTTATTTACAAAGCTATGGATACAACCAAGATGCTATTACAACTATTGAACAAGCTTGATTGTTCTCAAGAGGCCAAAAAGGCAAGTTTTGTTGGAGGCCAGCAGATGACACCATAAGCAGGCTAGGCTCAACATCAAAAAGGGTCAACATAATTAACTTATATTCACCCTGACCAAACTCGAAGATATATATATATATACCGTGTAAGATATGTATCACCCTCAGTCAAGTATACGATGACTGAGGGTAAGTGGACATAACTATAGACAACAAATACTTTACTTACTGTCCTACCATAGTCACATACTTACTCGTGTGCTTAGGTAGGCTAATTATGCTTAGTCAAGTATATGACAACTGAGGTCACATACTTACTCGTGTGCTTGAGTGTCAGCTTCTAACAGGTTATGGGAGAGTGCTGCTCTACATCCTGAAGTTGACAACCAAAAAATTTTCTGTAGACCTGTTGTCCAATTCTGGTGGACCGTTGCTTGGGACTGCTGTCTGATTGCCATGCTGATACATGCATTATGTTATTCCGAGGGCACGAGTTGCTCCACTGTTATCAACCACACCTAATCTGATCCTATGGCTCCGCCAACCCAGCCCAGTAAGACTGACTCGTTGCCACCTGTGGTGGCCAAGACCAAGGCAGTTGAGATGCGCAAGACAAATAACACTGTGCCAGTGGTGACGCAGATCAAGGTCTCCCTTTGCTATGGGGGGGATCTGCTTGCCAAGGATGACAGCAAGTGGATGCCATGGTCAAAGTTTATGAAGTTGGAACTCACTATGAGCGGCCTCTATGAATATGTCTTTGACCCTCCTGAGGTCCCTCATCACGTGCGCGAACCACGAGCCTACTGTAACTAGCAGTTAAACAATTGTTTTGCCAGTTCTTTCTTGATGTTAGGCCTCTCTGAGCCAGAACGCAACTTGGCCAATGATACTATTGATGCGAGGTCCCTGTGGGAGTACCTACAAGCACAACATGGAGGCGCTGGCCCTGTCCAACAAGTACGGTTGCTCCAGGAAGCGTTGACCACAAAATGCTCCCTGACAGAACCACTCACAAAAACCATCGACATAATCTTTGAGAAAATAAACTGTGCATTCAATGTTGGCGACATCACAAAGGACCTCCTGCAGTCAATTGCAGCGCTATCCTCTATCTCTGACAATCCTTTATACATGAGTGCTCGCTCGATCATCTCCCAGGATCTAGCTGCGGCAACAGCAGCCACACCATATGGATTAGATGAGATCCACCACTTCCTTAAAAATGAACAGATGCTGTATGCAGCGGATAAAAGCATAGCAGACTCGCAGCCTACAGCTCTGGCAGCATGCCCTCAGAACCGTTGTAATGACCTGGTTTGTGACAATTGCAAGTCCCAAGGGCGTACCACCTACATGGGCCATACAAAAGCCTGGTGTATTCTGGAGGGTGGAGGGATGGCTGGTAAAACACCGGATGAAGCAAGGATGGCCCGCTTGCCTCACTACAAGAGTCAACAGAAGAACTGAGACAAAAAGAAGGGTTCAACAAAGATTACAATCACTCCTGCCGGTGCCTCAGCGTTCACAGTTGAGGGTGATTCTGACACCCTTGCTGCTTATATTGCGGGTCAGACTGGGAAAGGCAGTGCGGCAGTGAAGGGCGAGTTTGTGGGGCTGGCTTCTGATGAGATCCCGGGGGCACTTGAGGCTGCAGAGGAACTCGAGGTTGATGCATAGATGGCACTGGAGGAGGAGCCAAGTGCTAAGAGCTGTTTTTTTTCCTCAATTTCATTCAGTTGTTACATTTCTATGCCTCCCTCAACAGCTATTGATATGCTCAAGCCCCCATTGTCTCCCAAAAAAGCAGACATTGATGAAGAAGACTGCTGCTGCAAAGGCCAAAGCTAAAGCAAAACATGATGCTCACCAAGAAGACTATGCAACAGTACTTCAAGCTGTTGTCAAACTTATTGAAGCTGAGGTTCTGAAGCTTTGCAAGTAATTCAGCAACCACACACTGGAATATTATAAGGCAGAGGAACTTTTAACTGACCATCTCAAGAATCAGAAACATAGAGTGTCACATTGGAATGCATTCCTCTGTCATGAAGCTAAATAGGCAAATGAAGGTAAATTTTCTTATGTGGACAGGTTCTGTGTCACTCACTATCAGGTTACAGATTCTCAAGAAGGCAGAGGAGAATGGCCCATGAGCTGTCAAAGAGTTTCTATGAGAAGTTTAACTCTATGTTTGAAAAAAAGAAGATTGCACTGACCAATCCCCTGTCAACAAGCTCAAGGAGGATTGTGCCAACATGACATATGGTTGATACAATGTTGTACTTGGAACCTTGATACAATTCAGAAGCTACTGGCTGTTGTCAGGGGACTTCCATTCAACTTCCATTTTTTGGCACTTCACTACACTCTGCCCACCTCCTACGCCACTCTCCAGGACCCCTAAGGCTTGCTCTAGACTCCTGGGGCTTGTTCTAGACCCCCAGAGATTGCTAGAGGTTATTTTCCTTTTAAAAAACCCCTGGAACGTCCTGCACTCCTATGCAAGCCTTGTCCAAGATCAAAGTTAGCTTTGGTCAACTGTACAGTTGTTCCCATATCTCCGCTGCTTGCTGATGCACTGCACCAAGCAGCAGGGATCCTTAGACTTGTTCTGTTTAGATTTCTCTCTGCTAGGTAACCATTGTATTTGTTGATTATTGTGCCTAATATAACTTTGGATTCCCCTCTGCTAGTTGCGTGATTGAGCTGCAACTCCCAGAGGTTGCCCATACAGCTGTAGATGAATATGTAAGTTGAAGTCCTCCACCTATTGATGTGTTGACAGCCCTCAATAAATGGACAAGAATTTGTTATTTGATAGATCCATGGATCACATTTCATAACTTGAAGACCACATTCCATGATTTTGCCTCAACTTTCAAGCCATTCTGCCTAGCTGGTGTCAAAGGTATGTACCATGTGATAATAATCCTTTTCATTGATTAACAAGAGACTTGTTAGGGGATTTTTATTTTAGTATACACCAACTTCTATTTGCTCCACCCCTTTACACTTCACTCTACTCCTTTGTACCACTCCCTTTACTATGCCTAGAGATGCAGGTGCAACTCACTCCAGCTTCTCTCACTCATCACACCTCCAAAAACTCCACCCTCTGCCAAACTGCCAATCACATCTCTCAATCTCTTTAGGCACTGCTAAAGCAAGCAGCAGAGATATGGGAACAACTGTATAGTTGACCAAAGCTAACTTTGATCTTGGACAAGGTTTCCCACAGCTCAGTGCAGCACATCAGTGGGCGGTGGAGGCATGGAAAGAACTGTACAGGTGACTGAAGCTAACCTTAACCTTGGATAATGCTCAAACAGGAAGTGTGGGAAGTTCCAACCTTTGGAGATCTCTGGAGGTCTAGAGCAAGCCCCAGGAGTCCCAGGGAGTGGCGTAGGAGGTGGGTTGGGGCATAGTGAGGTGCCAAAAATGGAAGTCAAAATGAAAGTCCCTTGACAGTGAGTTCCCAGAACTCATTCCTCATGCCTTCAATGCCTGCCTCTGCTCCAGCCACTCTAGCACCACAACCTCTGCCTTTAGGTATTCTCATGGACATATCCATTCTTCATGCCTCCAACACCTGCCCTGTCAAGAGACCTCCCTTTTACACCCTTTTTCCTTTAGTCATTCTTCATTCCCACTCAATTCCTTTGCCTTTACTTTCAACTCATCAAGCTTCTCATTGGCCAGATGGTGGAAATCTACTTCCTTATTGGTTATTCCTCTTTGGCTGAATGGGCTCACAGCCACTACTAGCAAAATTGTTGGCATATAATTTGCAGTCATGTGGCATGTGCATGACCTCTGCATGTGCTCAGAACATGTGACCATAGCCATGATGTGACTGTGATATGTGATATGTGATCCACTGTCAACTATTTTCTGTTGTCTAGCAGAGTGACTCCTTAAACTTTTTCTCTTTGGATTTCCCTCTGCTAGGTGAGTACCTTACTAGCCATTGTGACATACTTTTAATATACCTTGAACTTCCCTTTGCCAGCTGTGTGACTGAGCCACAGCCTCCAGAAGTTGCTCTTACATGCCCCTACTCTGGCCACTTCTACCCCATAACCTCTGCCTCCAGGTATTTCATGAAAGCAGAACCCTCTTAGCAGCACCAGCCTGTGCCCCTGCTGTGCTGACAATGCTAGAAGCTTGTTCAACACTGCGCACTGGATTTGGAAGTGCACTAACTTTTGTGGACCTCATCAATAACCTCTAGAGAGCATAGTACCAACAACATGCATATCCACAAAGGAGATAAGTGGAAGGCCACCTTCTGAACCAAATGTGGGCTGTTTGAACCTCTTGTCATGTACTTTGGGCTCACCAACAGCCCCAACACCTTCCAAACAATGATGAACAACATCTTTCAAAACCTCATCTCCAAAGGCATAGTGTGTGTATACCTTCATATCCTCATCTACATCCAAACACTGGAGGAGTACCACCAGATCACATGCATTGACCTGGAACACCTCTGCCAGCACTGGCTTTATTTCAAGCTGGAGAAGTGTGAGTTTGAGCAGGCCCAGATTAGGCTAATCATCTTGCACACAGTGGCTGAGATGGACCTGATGAAGGTGGAAAGTCTGGCAAAATGGCAGAATGGCTGGAGCCCAAGAACAAGAAGGAATCATGGGCCTTCTTTTCCTTCACTAACTTCTATCAGAGGTTTATTAAGGACTTCTTCAATCATGTTCACCCCCCTGTTTTACGTCATTGTTGTCACAACCCGCTACCAACCTCTGGGACTCAGCCCCGGCCCCAGGACTCCAACTCTCCCAAAACCACCCCCACGACCACCCTGGGCCCGGACCGCTACCCGGCCAACCCCCCTGGCCATCACCGGCCATCACCGCCCGTCAGCGCCACCAGCCACCGCCACCTGCGGCATCCCCAGCCATCACCGCCCATCACTGCCCATCACCACCACAGCCACCGCCACTCACGGCACCCCCTGGCCATCACCGCCATGACCGCCACATCAGTGCCAGGTCTCGGCTATCACGCCACATCAGTGCCGGCACCACCCGTCACCCCCGGCCTGCGCCGAGACCCCCATCATGCATCATGATCACGCATCACTGCCACCAACCTCCGCACGCCACGCCCCGCTCCCACTCCCTCCTCACCACCCCACCACCACGGGTCTCTGCACTTCCAGTGCGAGACCTCCGCGCTGCGCAACATGTCTTAATCTCGCCCCACATGGCCCCCCGGTCTCACTCCAAGCCCCGGCACCGCGACCCGCTGCTGAAACCTGGGCCTGAGCCCTGGGCCATACATACTGCGTAGTATATAAGTCATAGAGTAGTAAGTAGGTACTCTAGTCTTGATATTATCGTAACCCATCTCGTTTGTTGTGTTTTTGTCTCTGTTTTGTTTCTCGTGCGTCCTGGTCTCGATACTCTTACTTGCTTCTTTTTCTTGTCGTACTCGTCTCGTTTCGTCTCTCTGTCTTGTCTCCACTCATCTCGTACTCTTAATCTAATCTCGTTGCTTTCCTTTCTCTCTTCCACTCTAAGTTCTCTTGACTCTCTGTTCCCAGCTCCTCTCTTTGACTTAATCGTTCCCCTCTTCTGTTATCTTATCTCGACTCTTTCCCCTTTTGGTCATCCAACTTCCCCAGTTCTGTTTCCATCCCCGGGACTCGCTAAGTCCCCGCGTCTGATTTTCTCTTGATCCCTGGGACTCGCTCGCTCACTGGCACTTGCTCGTCTCATTCTCTTGCACCCCCAGGACTCACGCCAACCCCCGGCACTCGTCCTTAACCCTTCCCAGCACTTGTCTCACTCACCGGCGCTACCGGCGCACCCCCACACACCGCCCCTGCCCCGTTTCGGTCTCCTACGCCTCGCGCTCCTCCTGATGCTCTGTGTTTGTGTACACGGTGATTAGCCGTAAGGTGTTCGCCCAGTAGACTGAGCCCCCATGGTCAGCGGAACCTGACAATTGTGAAGAACACTGCCTGGTGCTGAGGGCCCTCAGAGCAGACTGCTTTTAATGCTCTCAAGCATGCCATTGCTGAGCCACCCCTCTTCTCAGATAGTGAAACCTGGCATTGATGCAGAGAAAGCAACACTATGTGCCCTCAATGTAAAACAATTCATGAAGTGCTCCATATCTGCCACAATGTTTGTCATCAAATTTAAACCACTACTGCCCTCTGACCTTGCCACTCAGTCCTTACACTACCTTGTCAACTTTGAGATATGGCACTTTTGACTAGGTTATGTTGGCAAGAGTACGTTGCACAAGATGATTTGCAAGGGGATGGTCAAGGGATTGCAAAGACTGCATCATGGACAAGCAAGCATGATGCCCATTTGACACTGAGGTAGAGCCCAAGACAAAGCTGTATGAACAGGTTGCCTTCCAATTGTAGGAACTGGCATGTATGCAGATAATGGGTGGCAAGAGCTTAATGATGGTCACAACTGACTAAGCAGGTGCAGAGTGCAGGTTTGGTACCTTTTCAATAATGCCAGCAAAAGACACCTTACAAGATACATATGGGAGAAAAACCTGATGTCTCATATCTGAATTTATTTGGCTGTGCAGCATACACAAAGATACCAAAGGAGAACAGGGAAGAGCAAGTTGAACACATACTCAGTCAAGTGTGTGCTGCTTGGGTATTACAGCTGAGAGGATTACAAACTTCTTGAGCACTCTATGGGACAAATCATCCTGTCTTGTGATGTGGTATTTGAGGAAGACCTGGCTCACTAGATCCTGCACAATGCTTGCAACAGGCAAGCGGGAGGAAGGGCGGTAGGGGACGGGATGTTGACACCTGCAACGAGCGAGGATGATTGGGAGTGGAAGTTGGAGACGAGGGAGGATGTGTGGGGCGGGTGGAGCGAGAGTGATAGAGGCACAGTCGAGGAGGTGGAGAGGTTTTGTGATGTTGATGTTGTTGTGCTTTTGGACGAGGAGCAGCAGCAGGAGCAGAGGGAGAGGGAGGTGAGGATGGAAAGAGAGAGGGAAAGGGAGAGGCAGGATGGGGATGGGGAGGCAAAGAAGAGGAGGGCAAGGAGGAGGAGGAGGTGAGGTGAGGTGATATGCTATGATATACGTTGAGAAGAGTAGATGTATGTATAATCGTGTAACATTATTACAATTGGGACTTTGATGAAATATATTCAAACAGATGAATCTCGTGGAGTACATTAATTCCATATCAGTGCAGCAAAGTTTACAACAGAAGGAATTTGTCTAGAACATGTTTTTATCAGCTGGATCATAACTCTGGAATGTAAAGTAGAATAAACTACAGGACATGAGTAATGTTATTGAAGTATAACATAAGTATTTGCTCACTCCTCAGCCTGATCATGCCAGAGAAGACGGTGGCTCGTATGCTTGATGTAACTTGAAATAAAGATTGTTATAATAACGAGGTTCACAGTGGCAGAGATACACGTGACTACGCCCCATGACTTTAGTGTTTCAGTGGTGGGGGAAAGTTGAGTCAGCTTACTGGGTCATAGAATCCGGAAATGCATTGATTTGTCTACCGTGGTTCTACAACAATCAAGACATGGCATTTCTGTTGACTTCTAGATCAACCACAGACGTTTGTCACCGTACCATTGCATTGTGCCACAACACGTTCCTCATCACACTGTGAACAATGGCCCTGATTATTCACTCGGACATAGTGTATATATTGGACTGCTTGGCTCTGTTTCGCTGATGCAGGGACGATACACCACTACCATCATAAGCAGTGCAAAAAGTCTCACCACCGCAAGGTGCGGACTGGGGCAATGATATCAGATGATAAGCAACACAGCCTCTTGCGAGTCTTCAAGTTCAACGTCACTAGCTGTTGCATTATTTACCATTTCTGATTGGGTCGGGTGTTGCCGAAGAAGTGCAAATCAACCACCCAACGCTGACCTATTCAATGAGCTTCTCGTGAGTCTGCCAGGGAAATCTTCCTATGTCAGATTGTTTCAGGATTGTCAAGACACTTTATAATCTATGTAACTAGCTTAATATATAGGACTCTTGGTCGAGCTAATGCAGTATACTAGTGCATTGAATGTTCTGGCTCAGATGTAAGGGTCACTATACGCTTGCAATACAACTGATTATTTCTGTGAAAGAAGATCTTCTTCTATAAAATGGCAAGGTTATTCTTGCACATCCAGCTTCGCCCTTTCACGCATCTTACTCAGCAGTACCTGAGATGTCCACTCCTCATGGCGTCCAGCAGTCCATTGTTCAGCAGCCAGCGACCTCTCAGAGAATGGTCGTCAACCCCAGGAACTCGCTCAACAAGCCTGACATTGATGGCACCGGCAGAGAATGGAGCTACAATCTTTTGGATTGTAGGGATAATGATAGATGTATCTCCCTCCTGCGCTTGACTCATCTTTTGCTGCTCATGTCCACACATAGTCTGTCTGGCATTGCTCTTACCTTGCAGCATATATAGTTCCAACAGAGCACGCCTCTACCACTTGGTACATGGCACATCCGACCCACAGGGAGGAAGCGTGTGCACCATACATTGCTTCAATTACTGCTACCTTGGATGTTGTGGTATTTTAGGTTTCCGTTTGCATGTATGTATCCTGACTTATTATCGGAGGACAATCTCACTTTAAACTCTCTAGTATTATCATCGTGCCAAAGTTCGCGAGCGCTATGGAATTGTGGGAAACTGTTTCACCAATATCATGGAAGTCTTGCTTTGTTCTCCATGTGCATTTGTGCAGGAAGAAGACGAGATTGTTTTGGAGGAGCAGGCCCTAGCTCAACAAGAAGGTGGCTCACAAGCTTGAAACATACCACAATATCTCTTTATGTTAAACCTAAAGCCCTTCAGTCACTCAAAACTATACAGATTGCTATACAGATTGATGTAAGTAAAGATTTGAAGTATAACATTAGTATAACTTTAGGTAGGACTGCTATGCATGTTGGAAGTGCAGATGTTTACAAGTTATACACTCAGTTGCGTCAACAACAACTGAGGTTCCAAGTAACAACTCTTACACTATATATGCTATTTTGCTTGCATTATATAACTTGGCATGGGGTCCAAATCTTCTGGCAATCAAAGGCTGAGGTAAACCATTGATTCGTGTGGCTTAGGTGCCACCAAGACATCTGTTGCAAAAACGGTGAAGTCAGCTATGCAGACTGATTACTTGACCAAGACATGTTTGTTATTTCAGCAAGTATTGATCCTATGTACTGTTAGCATGTGTGTCAGGTCAAGTTTCCAGCATACTCATCCCAAGTCCTCAGTCCAGGAGAAGTTACTGAAGGTTTGGCCTACTGTGAGTCCGTTATATACCATGAATTCACATGCGCTACAGTCAGTTGCATATATAGAATCTTTGTAGTTACAACACATCCATATTCTCTATCTCTGGCACTAGAAATAATTTCTGTTGGAAAAAATATACAAAAGAGCCTGTTATACCACTTGCATTTGTACTTCCACAAGATATATGTAAGCATTTAATAGTAAAAAACAAACAATTTTTACCATGCTTTTCCTATTTCCTATTGAAAAGAGGATGTAAATTTGTTAAATGTTTTATTTAGTATGTCTTGATTAAAGCGTTTGAGGTGTGTGAAATTCACACAGAGAAACTAGCTTGCAGCAGCTCCCACCAGTCAGATACCACAGTTACTGCTGGAGCTTTTCCACCTATGCCACAACCTGACTCCCTCATAGTACTACCTCTCATTGCTTCCAAACCACACTGGTCCACCCATCTGGCTGCCAAGAACGTCACTGAACTAACAATCTGCAGTGAGGCAGCTGAAACCATGCCACCCATTTGGAACCTCCTCAACTCCTCTGACCTTTTTGACCTCTCCAACCTCAGTAAAGACAATGCACTGGCCATGCTTGAGGCACTAGCAACAATGGCAAGACTAATTAATGAGCATATGCAGGAAAAAAATTGTATTCTGAGGCAATGATATGTGGAAGGAACTGATGGATAGAGAGATGTCAAAATGCAGAAGAAGGTGTAGTGTTTGGTTGAGCAGCCAAAAGGAGAAAAGACAGTGAAGAATCAATGGACATATGCACTGAAAATACAACACAGACAGGAGAGTAGTAACAGGGAAAAGCAAGGTTGGTAGTGAAGGCCTTCTCACAGATCTCAGGCATTGATTACACATGTATCTGTGGTGAAGTACATGTCATTATGGATGAACCTCATAGTCAGGATGATTCTTGACTACAAATGTGGCAGATTGACTATGCCAGTGTGTAGCTCAATGTATTAATGCAGGTGCTGATCCTGATGGAGCAGCCAGAAAGATACAAGCTATGACCAAGCAAAATGTACAGAGTGGATGTGAATGTGAGCAAACAGGTTCAAAGGAGCAATGGTGCAGAAGTAAAGAAGACAGTCAAAAGGAGTTGGTGTCACTGTTGGATAAAACAATATATATGACAATGGACAAAGCAAACAATTAGTGGTACATGGTGGATGATGAAATGAAGAGATTGAAGTATAAATGATCAGAGGCAGATCAATTCATAAGATCAAGGGATAGAAATGACAAGAAAGCAGTGACAAGTATATGTACCAATGACACCTTGAAGATGTCCTTGTTGAAGGAAAAGGCAGATCATTCATGGAAGGAACTAGGGGAGAAGTTTAAGATTAAGGACCTCAGTGAGAGCAAATTTGTATTAGGTATTTGCATCACCCACAACAGGACTCAGAGGATCATTACACTTGACTAGGAGGAATACTTCAGACAACCTTAGCAAAGTACACCCTCCTTCCTCCTGGAATTGTCCTGAGCCAAATTCAAGCACCATCAACTAGCAAGGAACACACCTACATGTTGAATAAGCCATACAGGGAAGTGCTAAGGTTGAATCACTTCACTCAGTAGTTTAGTGTCAAACTCTGAAAAGCCCCATTGGCTTGCCCTACTTCATGTCATGCACTATATCAAGGCTACCCTCCACTACAAACTGTGGTATGGAAGTAACAGGTACAATGACTACATCTTGCATGGTTTCTACAACTCAGATTTTGCGGCTGACATTTACACCCAGAAATTGGTATCAGGAGGGGTGTACATCAAAACTGGTGGACCTATGTGTTGGAGTGCTAAGTTTCAGGACATTGTATCCACATTGACAATGAAGGCAGAGTATATTGCACTTAGGAGAGTGGAAGAGCAAATTCAGTGAATATATGCTGCTTTAGAGGAGATGAGGTTGGGAGTGCCTTATTCAGCTGAACTAAAGGAGGACAATAATGGATCAATTGCCATTGTAGAAAATAAATTGAACCACAACTGGGTCAAGCACATTGACATGCACCACCACTTCATCTGACATGCAGTTGAGGAAGGGAGTATTAAAATTGACTAAATGCCTAGCAACAAAAACCTGGCAGACTTGTTTACAAAACTGTTACCCTGTATTCAGCACCACAAGTTCTGCCTGGCTCTGCAGCCTGCAATGTCTCATGTGCATTATGAGTCCAGGAGAGTTTTGGAGAAGGGATTGTAGGGCATAGAAGGCACACATGATCAATGCCACCACTGCAGAGAGAAAAACACTGTACAGTTTGGATATATGAATTGAGATGGAAGTTGGGACCCCTCAGTCAGTGTTACACCAACTGAGGTGTGTCCCATCTCATTTACTTACTCAACATGTCACTAATTTGTAAATAGTCCTTATATTCAACAGATATATACCAAGCTAATATAGTTGGTGTTATAACAACAAAGTCCTAATGTTGAATCCATGTGATTCAGTAAATGGTCCCACAAAGTACATCCCTATGGAGTCTCAGGGTTTAACTGAAATTGAAAGCAAATGCAACTTCCCTCCTGGTTTATGATTCAAAGTCTTTGAATGTTGACAAGCTTTGCATGTAGCACAGAATTGGCTCATCTCTTTGGTATGTGATGGGCTTGCTCCAAGATTGTAGTGATCAATGCCCATTCCCAGGGCACACATAACATCATTGTTCCTGCTGAATTCATGAAATAAAAGAGCTTCTGCTTAATGACAAAGTATGGATGCTCTGTTGCCCTGTAAAGGATCTTGATGAACAGCTTGTCTTGTGAGTATTCTTGCCAAATTTGTGTGTGAAATTGCACATCATTGCCATCAGTAGGTTCAGGAGTAGGACCAAATATTCAAAGAGCTTGTTCCATTGCTGGATTGTCATTTAATAATGATACCACTACCGGCCATTGTGCAGCTGGCTGTAAATTTGCAAGATCTTGGGCCTCAAAGTCCCTGATTTTGAGTCGCTCCTTAAGCCACTTGCTGCAATGGAGTTTCTGAGCTCTTATGGCTTGTATTTTTATTGTATGTTCCACTATTTGTTGGAACTGATGCAGGGGCAAATCTTCTCTCTCTGAATCAATATTTTTGTTTGCTAGGAGATAATCATGGATGTCATATACATTCTCATGGGTATCACTTTCAAAATATCAAGATAAACAGTTCACAACGTTGTTCAGTCCTCCTTTGACATGTGTTATGTTGATCTATAATGATTTGGATCGTATATCCCATGAGCTTATCCTCCCATTTTAAAAAGGGTTCCAAGACAGCAAGTGTCTTCAACTTGTGAATTGCATAGTTCTGTTGCGCCATTGTGAACTTATGCAACATAAAGCCTGCAGGTCCACAAGTCTGCCATGTCTATCAGGGGACTTCCATTTAACTTCCATTTTTAGCACATCATGACGCCCCAACTCACCTCCTATGATACTCTGCAGGACCCTTGGGGCTCACTCTAGACCTCAGGAGATTTCTGGAGGTCATTTCCTTTCTGGAAAAGCCCTGGAACTTCCCACACTCCCTGTTCAAACATTATCCAAGATTAAGGTTAGCTCTGGTCATCTCCACAATTGTTCTCATGCCTTCACCACCTTGCTGATGTGCCGCACCAAGCAGCAAGAATCCTTAGACTTGTTCTCTTTGGATTTCCCTCTGCTAAGTGATTAGTTACTATTGTATCACTGATTATCATGCCTAATATAACTTCAGATTTCCCTCTGCTAGTTGTGTGATTGAGCCACAGCTCTTGGAGGTCACTCTTACAGCAGAACAGGTCTCCTAATTCTGGTCTGGAAGCCCCTCATAGCCTGCCAGGACTCTCTAGGCCTCTATTTGTCACTTCTCCACCAGGCTCAAACATCTATATAACTCTATGTCTCAGCTCGCCAATCCAGACACTCCTCCAGATGCCCCAGCTCCTCAGAATGAGGCCTGGACTCACCTGCTACACCTAGAGACAGGTGCAACTGACCCAAGCTTCTCTCATCCACCACATGACTGAACTCTCCACTCTCTGCCAAACCACCAATCACATTTCCCAGTCCCTCCAGGAACTACTAGAGCGTCTACCCCCTGGCATTACACCACTTCTGGTGGCAGAGCCCTCTCCAGCAGCCTCGGCAGTCCCAGCAGTAGCCCTGGGGATTCAGACAAGTCCCCAGGTGCAGATACCATGTTCAGTGCTCCTGGACTCATAGGATGGTGACCGCACCTCTGGTGAGCATTTCTTCTAGTCCTGCCTCACCTACAATCATCTTAGTGGAGATGCCTTTGACTCTGATGCATTGAAGATAGCTTGGGTGCTGTCCTACATGAAGGTCAGATGGGCCTCCACTTATGTGCTGCATGTGCTCCGATGTCTCAGAGGTGTTGGAAGCTTTACAGACTGGAACACCTTTGAGAAGGATTTCTGGGGAGTTTTCCCTGATCAATCCTGCCAAGTCCGCTGCATTAGTGTTATGCAACAGAGAACAGTACAGGCAGGGAAAGCGGACATTGAATGAGACCAAGCATTGGTCGAGCAAGCAGCATATCCAGATGGTCTGCAGCTGTGTCTCATGTTCCAAGATTGCCTGCACCCCACCTTAATGGAGCTTCTTAACAACCTTGCTGAGGGCCACCTGGATGATGAACAGATTGCCTCCTGGTACAAGATGGCCTGAGACCAATTGCAGCTTATAGAGATCCAGCAGGAGCTATGCTGGGCACACTTTGCTCACTGCTCCACTTCAATGGTAATTCTCTGGCATCCTGCTCCCCTGCACTCAGTACCTGCTCCTGCTCCAGCCACTCCCACATCCACATGGATGTAGATGCAGCCTGGCAACATCACCCCACACTGCTACTGTGTCAGCGATGCAAAAAGCCCAGGCACTTTGCATGGCACTGCTTGCTGGGCCTGGAGGTGTGCTACCTCTCTACCACAAAGCAGGAAAATCTCCTCCTGCAACTGCTAGCTGCAAAGGATGCTGCCAGAGCCCCATCACCAGATGAATCAGCACAAAAGTTGGTCCCAGAGGAGAGTGGTGCATGTGCACCCCTCCCAGGCCCAGAGGAGGATTTTTAGTTGAGCAATGGATGAGGTGTATGCCTCTGTTGCCAGGTACTAACAGGTTTACATGTTTGTCATTAGAAAATGTGAATACACATCCAAATGCCAGTTATTCTGAGACAAAAGAACCTTAAAGTCCCCTCTCAGACGTACAGATACCATCTCTGGGTCCCAAGTCACCCTCCTCTGCACCAGTCAAGCCCCATCAGCATGGTCCCCCTATCTGAGAACATTGGCTGCCCCAGCAATATGTGGTAGCCTCCACTCCCTTGGCAAACTTGCTGCACCTCAACGTGAAGATTGAGACCATGGACATACAACAGGCCCAAGAGGTCACAGCGCTTCTGGATAGCAGAGCGACAGGACTATTTTTGGACACAGAGTTTGTGAAACACCATGGCCTAACCATGCATTTATTCTCTAAGCCCATTCTAGTGTTCAACTTTGATGGAACTCCCAACAAAGCTGGTGCCATCAGCTCTATGATAGACCTAGTCCTCCACTATTAGACCCATGCTGAACGTGCAGTCTTTGCAGTCACTAGCTTAGGCAAGCAAGACATGATCCTTGGCTTCACTTGGCATTGAGAGCACAACCCAGAAGTAGACTGGGCCTGGGGCAAGGTAATGATGAGCCGGTGCCCTTGGAGGTTCTTCACCTGTGCAACCAAGGTCAAGGAAAAGCACTGAGCTGGTGCATGACAGCGTGCAGCCATCCAAGCTTGCCATGCAGGCCACCTCCTCTTTGCAGACCTTGACATCCTAGATCGCCCACCCCTGGCCTCTTGGACCCTGTGTTCTCCAATAGAGAAACTCTCTACAAGGATGACCAGAGCAGTGGCAGTGTCAGGGAACTTCCATTTGACTTCCATTCTTGGGCACATCCTATGCCACTCCCCGGGGCCCCTGGGGCTTGCCCTAGACCTCTGGAGATCTTCAGAGGTCATTTCCTTTTTAAGAAATCCCCAGAACTTCCTGTCCTTCCTGTTTGAACATTATCCAAGATTAAGGTTAGCTCTGGTCACCTGTACAGCTGTTCCTACACCTCTGCTGCCCGCTGATGCACCGCACCAAGCAGTGGGGAATCCTTAGACTTGTTCTCTTTGGATTCCTCTCTGCTAGGTGATTAGTTACCATTGTATCATTGATTACCATGTCTAATATTTCCCTCTGCTAGTTGTGTGATTGAGCCACAACTCCTGGAGGTTGCCCTTACAGGCAGGGCCCTGGAGGAAGAGCTGGGAGGGGAGTTCCATGGCATCCACCACCCAGAGTTTCCAGATGAGGCAGTAGAAGTTGGGGACTGGATTTATGCAACCACCCTGTACCCACTGCTACCCATTGAGGGAATCTCCAGACCACTCAGCAGTTGGCTCAGGCATTTGCCACCAACTCTCTGCCCCAGGCATTCCAGGATGTGGTGCCCCAGTACCGTACCTCCATAGCTTTGAGGATGTGTTCTCTAAGGCCTCCTTCGACTCACTCCTGAAGTGCAAGCAGTGGAACTATGCCATTGAACTGATGCTAGACTCCAAACCCTCTAGCTGTAAGGTCTACCCAATAGCACCTAAGGAGCAGGATGAGCTCAACACCTTCTTTCAGGAGAGCCTGGACTCTGGTCACATCCACCCATCCAAGTCACTGATGCTTCTCTGGTCTTCTTCATCAAAAAGAAGGATGGTTTGCTCTGGTTAGTCCAGGACTGCTAGGTTCTTAATGCCACAATGGTGAAGAATTGCTACCCCCTCTCCCTCATCTCTGAGCTCATCAATAACCTCCAGGGGGCATGGTACTTCACCAAACTGGATTTCTGGTGGAGCTACAGCAATATGTGCATTCAGGAAGAAGACAAGTGGAAGGCTGCCTTCTGGACCAATTGAGGGCTGTTTGAACCACTTGTCATGTTCTTTGGACTCACCAACAGTCCAACCACTTCCCAAACAATGATGAACAACATCTTCTGAGACCTCATCATAAAAGGTGTAGTGTGCGTATACCTTGATGACATCCTCATCTAAACTAAGACACTTTAGGAGCACTACCAGGTCATGCACATTGTCTTGGAATGCCTCCACCAGCACCAGCTCTACCTCAAACCAGAGAAGTGTGAGCTTGAGCAGATCTAAATCAAGTATTTGGGGCTAATCATCTTGCATGGAGCTGCGGAGATGAACTCAGTGAAGGTGGCAGGTGTGGCAGAGTGGCCAGAGCCCAACAACAAGAAGGAGGTGCAGGCCTTCCTAGGATTCACCAACTTCTACGGAGGTTCATCCAAGACTTCTCTCATCATGCACACTCTCTATTCAATCTCATTGCAAAGGACGCTGCCTGGAGCTGGGGACCCCAGATTAGACTGCCCTTGACACTCTCAAGCAAGCAGTCACCTTCAGGCCTGTCCTCCTCTTCCCAGACGACAACTCTTCTTTCCAGGTGGAAACAGACAGCTCTGACTTTGCTACTGCAGCTGTTTTGTCACAACAGTCCTGGGATAATGGGAAGTAGCATCCAGTGGCCTTCTACTCCAAAAGCTTGAACATGGTAGAGCGCAACTACACGATCCACAACAAGGAGATGCCGGCCATCATATGTGCCTTTAAAGAATAGTAGCACTTCCTAGAGGGTTCCTGGCATAAGTTTGAGGTTTGGACCTATCACAAGAACCTTGAGTACTTCCAGACAGCCAAGAAGCTCAACCATTGACAGGCCCAGTGGTCTCTGTACTTAGCCAACTTTGACTTCTCATTGCACCACAAGCCTGGCCAGAGTATGGGAAAACCTGATGTGCTGTCCCAGAGAGCAGACCATGGCACCAGCAGGGACGATAACAGCAACATTGTGCTCCTCTGGCTAGAGTTGTTTGCCATCCAGGCCATGGAGGGCTTGGAGGGGGCAGAGGTCAATATTCTCTGGGACACTCAGCATGGCAACTAGGATGGCCACCATGAGGATGTTGTTGCTCAAGTGGCCATGGCTTTGAAGTCGGGACCCACCATGGGAGCCAAGTCAGTCTGCATGGATGAATGGGCCCCTAGGATGGGCTCCTGACCTTTCGGGACCACACCTATGTGGACTTCATTGTAGAACTCCCCAATGCTCATGGCTATGATGCCATCATGGTAGTGGTGGACCTTTGTGGCAAACAAGCACACTTCATCTCCACCCACACCACCTGCTCCGCCATGGGCACCACAAACTTGTACCAGAAGTATATCTGGAAGCTCCATGGCCTCTTGGATGCCTACATGTCAGACTGGGGCCCACAGTTCATAGCAGACTTCACCCAGAAACTCTACCAACTTCTCAGTGTGAAGCTCCACACCTCTACCACCTACTATCCACAGTCCAATGGCCAGACAGAATGTGTTTGGAAGTATTTTGAATTTTGGTTAGATCATGTAAAATACTATGGAATCATAGCTACAACTTCCATCTCAGTTTATGTGATTTAACTCAAAACTGATGGAATAATGGCCATTTTAAAATATTCACTCATTGGGACAGTTTTTCGAGCATCTTCAACTTTGCAGGTCTAGAGAAGTTTACTACTAGGAGGATTGGTAGAGAGTTGGAGATGAACAAGGAAAACGATCCTGAAGGCTGTCCAGCTATGGTTACTTCACATGAGAAACAGGCTATTGTTCAACAAATCTTAATTGGGAGACTTGATACAGCTGTTCAGGCCGACAATTTTATCAACAACATCATTTCCGACCCTGCCTCCCCTCAGACTGTTTGGAATGTGCTGAAGGAGGAGGGGTACCAGTCTGCTAGAAAGAGGAAAGTTCCTATGCTCAAAGCTAGACATTGGCAACTACAACTTAAATCGGCTCAAGAGCATCATACCTGGACTGTGGAGGACTGAAAAAGAGTGTTGTGGACAGATGAGACAAAGATTAACAGGAGTGGATCAGATGGAAAGCATGTAGAAGCTATGAGGAGAATGCATTTTGAACTGAGCCACTACACCTACTGTGAAACATGGAGGAGGGAATAATCTCATGGTATGGGGCTGTATGGGCTGCAATGGTGTAGGAAAGCTGGTAGAGGTGGTGAAGATCATGAATACAGAGCATTACTGTGACTTTTTGAATGACAGAGCAAAGAAGAGCTTTGAAAAGTTAGAGATGGAGAAGGAAGCCTGCTACTTTCAACAGAACAATGACCCCAAACACAACTCCAAGAGGGCTAACAAGTGGTTTTAAGACAACAACTTTGATGTGTATAACTTGCATAAGTGCTGCTCAATTGCCAATATGCATGATGTTATTCACAAATGTCCTCATCAGGAATGTAAACAACATCTTTGGAATGTCTTCCATGCAAATGCATATTTGCTCATATGCATCTGTCAGGTCAATCTTAGACCTGTACTTGGCCTTTGCAATCTTTGATAGTGTTGTCATTGCACTGTGGCACATCCAGATCAGTCCATAGAGTCTCATCTTTCTTGGGAATACATAGCAATGGTGCAGCTTGCACCACTGATCATACTTCCCACCACTTCACATTGATGTACTGATTTGTCTTTTTATGAAGCTGGTCCTGAAGTGCTTGTGGATGAAAGGCTGTTGTCATGATCTGCCACCTACCTCCAGTACCAAGCCCTGGCTTCAAGGCTTCCACCTTCTCAGACCAGCTCCATGATTCCCCAAAAACATGCACTACTCAGGCCACTACACACCAGCCCCCTCAGCACTCATCACTGCCACCCCCAACATTTTGTCAGCCATCACTGCCCATCACTGCCACATCAGTGCTGATCCACCACCACCCTCAGCATCTCCTCAGCCATCACCACCCATCAACACTGCATCAGCACCAGCCTTGGCAACTCTCAGTGCTTCTCCTGGTTGATACCAAAACCTCCTTCAGCCTCTGCTGAGCACTCATCATGCATATGCTCCCTTCTCCACTTACCTCACCTCTCCGCCATTACATGACTTCCATTTGCTCACACTCTCAAAGCAACGCTCTTTCTTCAGGAGCTTCTTCTGCACTGCATGACTCATGCTAATATCTGCCATTGGTGTGCACAATCTTTGAGCTTCACCTGGAGCTCTGGCACCATGATTCATCACTTGAGCCTGGACCTGTGCCCTGGGGCTTACCTACTACATATCATATATAAGTTGTAGCATAGCCTCTGGTACAGTAGTCTTTATATTGCCCACCATCTCATATTTCTGTCTCCATCTCATCTTATGTTTTGTGCCCCAGTTTCCCTAGTTTTGACTTTTTTATTTTGTCTTATATCACCTAATCGCACTTCTTACTTGTCTTGTATCTGTCAGGGGACTTCTATTTGACTTCTATTTTTGGCACCTCACTATGCCCCAACCCACCTTATACGCCACTCCCTGGGACCCCCAGGGCTCGCTCTAAACCTCTGGAGATCTTCAGAGGTAGTTTCCTTTGTAAGAAAGCCCCAGAACTTCCTGCACTCCCTGTTTGAGCATCATCCAAGGTCAAGGTTAGCTCTGGTCACATGTACAGTTGTTTCCATGCCTCTGCTGCCCACTGATGCACTGCACCAAGCAGCAGGGAATCTTTAGACTTGTTCTCTTCAGATTTTCCTCTGCTAGGTGATTAGTTACCATTGTATCATTAATTACCATGTCTAATATTTCCCTCTGCTAGTTGTGTGATTGAGCCACAACTCCTGGAGGTTGCCCTTACAGTATCATTTCTTCACTCTTGTCTCTACTCAACTTGTGCCTCCTTTGCAATCTATTCTTGATCCTATCTTTCTCTCTCTGCTTCAAGACTCTAAGTTCCTCTTTGCTCCATCTCTCATCTCTGGTTTTCACTCCCATTTCACTTCTTGTCTGTTTCTTGCCTCAACTCTTCCTTATTTCAGCTTGGCTAGATCTCTGCACCCTCATCTCTGATCTTAGGACTCATAAAGTCCCTGTTACTCGCCCCAGCTCATAGCTCCCTCATGTCAGGTTCTGCTGACCACGGGGGCTCAGTCCACTGGGCAAATACCTTACGTGGTGATACCGTGTCCATGGATGCAGAGTACCAGTAGGACATGAGGCATAGGAGGCCAAAGAGGGGCAGGAGAGGTGTGCGGGGGAGTGCTAGCAGCGCCAGATGAGTGGGTGAGTGCTGGGGTGGGTGGAGGACAATTGCCGGGGGGTAGGCATGAATCCCAGGGATACAGGAGAGGAGAACGAGTGAGTGCTGGTGCGTGAGCGAGTCCCAGGGTTCAAAGAGATGACAGGTGTGGGGACTTAGTGAGTCCCAGGGATGGAAACAGAAATGCAGAGATTAAGTGAGCTGAAAGGAAAAAGGGTCGAGATAAGATAAAGGAAAAGGGAACAGAACAAGTCGAGATGGGGAACCGGAGACAGAAGAGACAAGAGAACTTAGAATTGAGGGAGAGAGAAGGAGCAAAGCAGAGTGGAATTGGAGTAAGAGACGAGTAGAGACAACGCAAGGAGATGATATGAGGTGAGTATGAGAAGAAATGAAGCAAAGTGGAAATAATGAGACCAGATGCGTGAGAAGACGAGACAGAGATGAAACACAACAAAACAGTATGGAAGTTACGGTAATATCAAGACTAGAGTACTATTTACTACTCTACAACTTATATACTATGCAGTAGGTAGGCCCCGAGGCTCAGGCCCAGGTTTCAGTGGCACGTCACGGCACCAGGGTTGGGGTGAGACCCGGGGACCGTGTAGGATGGAGTGGGAGTTGAGACATGTTGCGTGGCATGGAGGTCTTGTACTGGGAGCGTAAAGACACGTGGTGGCGGGGCAGTGAGGAGGGGAGCAGGAGCAGGGCATAGTGTGTGGAGGTTGGGTCAGTGGTGATGTGTGATCATGATGCATGATGGGGGTCTCAGTGCAGGCCAGGAGCGACAGGTGTTGCCGGTGCCGGCGCTGATGTGGCAGCTATGGGTGGTGTGATAGCTGAGGCTGGCGCTGATGTGGTTGTCACGGCAGTGATGGCCAAGGGGATGCCAGGAGTGGCAGTGGCTGGTGGCGGTGATGGGCGGTGATGGCCAGGGGCTGCTGAGGGGGTTGGCTGGGTAGCGGTCCAGGCCTGAGGCAGTTGTGGGGGTCATTTTGGGGAGGATTGGAGTCCCAGGGCCAGGGCTGAGTCCCAGGGGTTGGTAGTGGGTTGTGACACCTGGCGTCAGGCCTTGTTACCAGCCTCAGTGCTCATTTTAACTTCCCCTCCAGACAGGTCAAAAGTAACTTTGTTCCCAGTAAGACTAGATAAAGATAATCTACATAATGGCTTCTTACCTTCATTGCCAGTAAGACTACATAAGGAGCAACAAAGGTAAATTTGGCTTTTTGTGGCAACATCACATGATCTTGTTTACTTCTCACCCAACCTTGCCTCTTTTTTGAATCTCATGAGTTTGCTAGGATGGACTAGCAGTGGACATCAAGGCAGAGGGTACTTGTACTGCTTGGTTTCATCTACAAGATTAATCTTATGGTTAACTTCCCTCCACAATGGAAATTCTTCCTTTGTTCCACTGAAAATGTCCACAAATTTTTGCTGCCACTGCTGTTGCTATTGCAGAATATTGACCTCCATTAGGCTCTGAGCCTTTCTTTTTTCTTCTTCCATGCACTTCAACCTCAGTGGAGGCCATGCTACAATTGACCCCCTTGACCACAGGACAGTCCTGGCCTTCAGCAAGATACCATCAAACAAATATTCTATCAGCAAAAGGTTCACAGTATACATCTCCTATGAGTCAAGACAGCCCTGCACATCTATGCACCTCCATTAATGCTACCACCTCATTTCACTCTGTAGTATGCTCATTGCACATTTGGCAGTGGCACTGGTCAATTTCTGCAAGATCTAGTGCACCACATTTGTGGCACTCTGCCACTAATGTCTTGCTTCACTCTTGTCAGTGACAAGATTTTTCGGTTTCACTTTTGAACTTGTTGGTTGGCACTCCAACAATTCCTTCTCTCTTTGTCAAGGATGAATGTTTTCATGTAGATAGGCCTTATCTGGCCTCCTCATAGTTCTTTCACTAGCTGCGCCTAGCTATCCTGTAAGAGCAACCTTCAAGAGTTGCAGCTTAATTACACAACTGGCAGAGGGGAATCCAAGGTTATATTAGGAACAATAATTGACAATACAATGGTAACTAATTATCTGGCAGAGGAGAATCCAAAGAGAACAAGTTTAGGAATTGTCACGACCCACTACCAACCTCCAGGACTCAGCCCCAGCCCTGGGACTCCAACCCTCCCAAAACCACCCCCACGACCGCCCCGGGCCTGGACCGCTACCCAGCCAACTCCCCCGGCCATCACCAGCCATCACCGCCCGTCAACGCCACCAGCCACCGCCACCTGCGGCATCTCCAGCCATCACCGGCCATTGCTGCCCGTCACCCCCACAGCCACCGCCACTCGTGGCACCCCCCGGCCATCACTGCCGTGACCGCCACATCAGCGCCGAGTCTCAGCTATCACATCACACCAGCACCGGCACCACCCGTCATCCCCGGCCCACGCCGAGACCCCCATCACGCATCATGATCGCGCATCACTGCCGCCGACCTCCGCATGCCACACCCCACTCCTGCTCCCTCTTCACTGCTCCACCGCTGCGTGTCTCTGCGTTTCCAGTACGAGACCTCCACGCTGTGCAACATGTCTTAACCTTGCCCCATCCTGCGCGGCCCCCAGGTCTCACCCCAAGCCCCGGCGCCGCGACCTGCCACTGGAACCCGGGCCTGAGCTCCGGGCCATACGTACCATGTAGTATATAAGTTGTAGAGTAGTAAGTAGATACTCTAGTCTTGATATTACCGTAACCCGTCTTGTCTATTGTGTTTTGTCTCTGTTTTGTTTTCTTGCGCGTCCCAGTCTCAATACTTTTACTTGCTTCTTTTCTCGTTGTACTTGACTCGTTTCTTCTATCTGCCTCGTCTCCACTTGTCTCGTACCTCCAATCTATTCTTGTTGTTCTCCTTTCTCTTTCCCACTCTAAGTTCTCTTGACTCTCCATTCCCGGCTCCTCTCTTTGACTTAATCATTTCCATCTCCTGTTATATTATCTCGACTCTTTCCCCTTTTGGTCATTCAACTTCCCCGGTTCTGTTTCCATCCCCGGGACTTGCTAAGTCCCCATGCCTGACTATTTCTTGATTCCTGGGACTCGCTCGCTCACCAGCGCTTGCTCGTCTCATTCTCTTGCACCCCCGGGACTCGCGCCAACCCCCGGCACTCGTCCTTCACCCTTCCCGGCACTCGTCTCACTCACCAGCGCTACCGGCGCTCCCCCACACACCGCCCTCGCCCCGCTTTGGTCTCCTATGCCTCACGCTCCTCCCGGTGCTCTGTGTTTGTGTACACGGTGAATAGCACGTAAGGTGTTCGCCCAGTAGACTGAGCCCCCGTGGTCAGCGGAACCTGACAGGGATCTCTGCTGCCTGGTGCAGTGCATCAGCAAGCAGTGGAGGCATGAGAGCAACTGTATCAATGATTGGAGCTGACCTTAACTTTGGATGATGTCTGAACAGGAAATGCAGGAAGCTCTGAAAGTTTTCCAAAAAGGAAATGACCTCCAGAAGTCTCCAGAGATCTCTAGTGGTCTAGAGCAAGCCCCAGGAGTCCTGGAGAGTAGCACAAGAGGTGGGCTAAAATGTAGGTGGTGTAAGGGTAACCTCTGGAGGCTGGGGCTCAGTCACACAGCTGGCACAGGGAAATCCAAAGTATATCAAAAGTATGTCACAAATAGCTTGTAAGGCACTAATCTGGCAGAGGGAAATCCAGAAGAGAACAAGTCTAAGGAGTCACTCTGCCAGACAACAGAAAATAGTTGACAGTAAGGACTTCCACAACACCTCAGACTTCACAGACAATGAGGAGGCCCTGTGTGCTAGTAGGTCTAGGAATTGGCCTTGGATTGATGTGCTGAAGAAGACAATGGAGTGGCAATTGTATGAGGGAGCATGTATCTTGTGTGGTGAGCAAGGTCATTCCATCAATGAATGCCCTGCACACCAGGCTCTGAAACAAGCTGTCTGGACCATCAACAGTGAGAATTGTGACTTCTGGTTTATGAAGAAAAATCTAGCAATTTAGATCCAGAAGATGCACTAAATTGCAAATCAGACTTTGATATCTTCTCCACCCTGACTACTCACCTCCATGCAATGGCTCTATCCCTGAACATACTCTCAGCTCTTCTCATCTCCCAATCCTTACAAACTCTGCTCTTTCACACCACTCTTTTCTTCTCTGCCACTCCTATCCACACTCTAGTCAACAGCAGCACCACCAAGTAGTTCATTGAAAAATCTCTGGCAGTGCTTGCTGCAATGCTCTGGGGACTCCCCATCCTCATCCACCTGATACTCTTTGATGGCAGCTCCACCTCCACTGGTGACATCACCCACTATATGCAGACCACCCTCACCTTCACCAAACAATCAGTGACAAGACCTTCAGTTGCTTGTGACCTGTCTGCACACCTCTGCCCCCCTCATCTTGATCCTCTGGTTTTGCACCACCAGTTCCCATGTTGACTGGCAACAACTCACCCTGCACTTCAACCAGCAAACCTCAGATAGCTCAGAGCCCATCCCCTTTGATGTAGCCACCCCATTCAGCACTGCTGACTCTCCCCACACTCCTTTGCAGCTTTGCTCAAAGTCTGCCTAGTTGTTTGTCATCAATGCCTGACTTAGTAGCTTTCCAAAAGTATTCACTGCCTTCATTGACAGTGGAGCCACCAGCATGTTCATCAGTAACCAGTTTGACCTCCCCAACAACATTCTTAATAGACCACTGGAACTACAACTCTTTTACAGTAAGCCCACCACCATTGGGCCTATCACTAAATCACACTCCAGTTCCATTGTATTCAACAACAGTCTATGGTTTCCAGTCAGTCTTCTGGTCATGCAGCTCCTGGAGGCCACCCCCATTGTGTAAGGACTACCCTGGCTATGCAATGTCAATCCTGACATCAACTGGAGGGACCTCACCATGACGTTCCCTGGAACTGGTGCTTGTCTTGCCACCATCCACCTTTCCCTCCAACCTACTGATGACCACAGCAATACTGGAGCTACTGGCACCCCAACAGCACCCTTGCATGACTCTGGCAAGCAGGTCCTATATGAAGTAGTTCCTCTGGAGTATCATGAATTCACTGACATGTTCTCTGTGAGAAGTGCCAAGGAGCTCCCTCCACACTGGTCATATGACCATAAAATTGACCTTGAAAGTAGTACTGCACCCCCATTCAGCAAGATTTACAACATGTCACAAGTTGAACTCTATGCCCTCAAGATCATCTTAATGACATGCTTGGTAAAGGCTTCATTCAGCCTTTGATCTCCACCATCGGGCTGTGGTCCTATTTGCCAACAAGAAGGACAGTTCTCTATGCCTTTGCATCAACTACTGGAGCCTCAACAAAGTCACTAAAAAGAACCAGTATCCCTTTTCCATTATTGATGACCCTTGTTGACCTTCCCCACAGCACCAAAGTCTACACCAAAATTGGCCTCTGCTTTGGCTATAACAATGTCTGCATAGCCCTAGAGCATGAATGGAAAACCATCTTCCACACCTGCTACACCCAGGGGTCGGTAGCGGGTCGTGACAGACAGCAAGTGCCAAAGCATATTCATCCTACTTAAAGAAGCCTTCATCTCTGCCCCCATCTTCTGCCACTTTGACCTTGCCCTACCAATTGTACTTAGATGTGACACCTCCAACTATGCCATTGCCAGTATACTCTTGCAGATGGACCCCAGCGGAGATGAGCTTGGGCCTGTTACCTTCTACACCTGTTCAGTGATCTCTGCAAAGCTCAACTACAACATCTACAACAAGGAGCTCCTTGCCATTGTCAAAGCCTTCAAACAATGGCAGGCCTACCTTGAAAGTGCACTCCACCAAATCCAAGTCTACTCCAACCACAATGATCACATTCTGGACTTACTTTTGGCCAGGCATGAAAAAGGATGTCACCTGGTATGTCTGGGCTTGTGAGTCATGTCTTTGGGCTAAGGTCCTCTGCCACTGGCCCTATGGTCTCCTCAAGCCCCTCCTTGTCAACTGCCAATCCAGATTTTCTATCTCAATGGACCAAATTGTTGAGCTCTTAATGCTATCCTTGTCATCATCTGCTGCCTCACCAAACAAGCCATCTTCATCCCCTGCCACACTACTGACAATGCTCCAGAGTTTGCCAAGCTATTCCTCAAGCATGTATTCTCTAAGTATGGACTCTTGGACAACATTGTCTCCAACCATGGCCCCCTCTTTGTATCCTGATTCTGGCAGTCTCTGTGTAAGGCCTCCAAGATAAAAACTAACCTCTCTACTGCCTATCACCCAGAATCCAATGGCCAAACCAAACAAGTGAACTAGACCCTGAAACAGTATCTCTGCCTTTACATTAACTACTTACAGAAAAACTGGCACACTGAACTGCCCCTGGCAGAGTTCACCTACAACAACACTCCTTGCTGCGCCGCTGGTGTGTCACCTTTTTATGCTGATAAAGGTTATAACTCCCAGCTCACCCTCTTCCTCAGGGACATCCTCCGCCACATAGCCCATGAAGTCACTCAAGACTTCCAGTCACTCCATCAGTTCCTCTAGGACAAAATCAACATCTCCAACAAAGCATATGCTAAGCATGCCAATGCCCATTGCAAAGTCACCCCTGACTGAACCCCTGGCACCCTTGTCTGGCTTGACTGGTGCAACTTAAAGACTTGGCAACCCTTGATCAAGCTTGATGACAAATAACTCAGTCCCTTCAAGGTCCTCCTAAAGGTCTTAACTCACCTACAAACTTGACCCACCCCTGGGACTCAAGGCCTTCACCTGGTCTTCCATGTCTGCTTCCTTGAAAAATACACCCCAGACCCCTTCCCTGGACAGCAACCCAGCCAACTGCCACCTGTTGAAGTTGGAGATGAATATCACTATGAAGTTGACCACATCCTTGACTCTTGCAGCTATGGATACAAGGATGATACCTGGGAACCTTGGAAGAATCTCACCAGTGCCCCTACCAAGCTATGAAACTTCCACCAGTGATACTCCAACAAGCCCTGGGACCCCTGGGACTGGCATTCACAAGCGACATTAGTGGGTGTAACCCCCACCTCTGGGTTCATTAGGAATTCAACTCCCACCAAGACAGCAACATCCACATCTGCACCCCCCCTTTGTTAAACTCAAGGGGGAAGTTGAGGGGTATCCTCCTGAGGCCCTTCTGAGTCAATGCAAAGGCCTTCAAGGCACCATCCAACAGCATGTGGTGCTTGCAGACCCAATCTGGACAAGGTCAATCAGTGATACTACTTGTGCACCACAATTTGTTCAGCTGCCCATTCCTTAGTGTTTTCACCTGTTATCTGATCATCTGTTCTTCCATGGAACAGCCTATTGTTGTTAGGGCTATGAATGTGCAAGAGGGACACATGAAACACATTTTGGATCCCCCTCCATATCATGGGGGCCAGTAGCCCAACGTGGAAGGGGAAGTTCCCAAAGTTCTCAAGGATGGAGTATGGGCCCACATATTTTGGTATCAGCTTGCATGCTAACCCTTTTGGAAAGGACATGTTTCAGGTGGATACATACACCAAGTCGCCCTTGTTGAACAGACACAGTTGTCTATGTTGATTAGCGTCACATGTTTGTTTTACTCTAGCAGCCAGTATACTATCATGGGCCGCCATTGCCACAATCCTAAGTCGTTGTGTAAACACTCTCACCCCTGGATATTCAGTGGCTGGGGCATGTTTCCAAACCAATGATCTTGGTAGTCTTCTGGAGTTTAGGAAGAACAGTGCTGATTCTGTAGTCTCTGAGTGTGCCATGTTTATCACGAGCTCAATTGCCAGCAACTTTGAGACCCAATCCTTTTGGTCTGGGCTCACGCATTGCCAAATCATTTGTACCACCATGCGGTTGGCCTTTTTGGTAGCACCATCTGATTGGGGATGGTAAGGTGATGACATTCTTGACTGAGTGCCTATCAGCTTGTGCAGGTGCATCCAGAACAGACTAGTGAAGTATGAATCCTGGTCGCTAACTATTGCTTTAGGCAATCCATGAAGTTGGTATACCTCTGCAAACACTAGTTCTGTGACTTGTTTCACCATGTGATTAATTCTGGCTGCCACCAAGTGTACCATTACTGTCAGCAAGCCAATAATTACCACTATCAAATCATAGATGGAGTCTTGATTCTTTGATTCCGGCAGGGGACCCACAAAGTCCATGCCTATCACCTCCCATGGCTGCGATGGTATCTTGAGTAGGTGCAGCAGTTCATATGGTTTCTGATTTGAAGGTTTGGTTCTTTTACATGTCTTGCATGTTGCACACTATTCATGTACATCTCTAGCCAGAGATTTCCACCATGTGTGGTCTTGGAGGTATAGCAGGGTTTTCTGTGCCTCTAAGTGGGCCAATAGCAAGTGGGCCTCTGCTATGATAATCTTGCATACGTTCCTTCCATTCACTATAGCTTCAGGGATGCATAAGAGCTTTCCCTGATCTGAGTTGATATATATGAAACCATCTTCAGTAACCCCAGAATTCTTGAAAGCCTTAGGTGCTTCTATTATCTTTTTGAAGGACATATCCTCCTTATGTTTTCCCTTTAGCTCTGCCATCAGATCCATTGGTTTGCAACCTTTGTTTAGCAGCTCTGCCAATGATACTGGATCCATATTTTTTTACCAGGTCCAGCAGTTCTTGTAACCTCCTGAAGTTGTGATCTATAGCATGTAAAGGTGGTAATGGGGACTCATTCGCCGGACAGCATAAAGGCTGTGCATATTCCCACAGTTCTTCCTTTACTTTTTCCAACTGCATGTCTTCAATCCTCACGGATTGAGAAGCAATTCTGCTGACCCCTGGTCCTGTCATTGTGCAGGGAGTTGTGCTGCTGATGACCACTTGTGGTGGATTCAATCCTACCATGACCTTGAATTGGTAAAGCCATGTGGTACCCAATATCAAATTATAACTATTTAAGTTCATTATGTCAAAGTATTGAGTGCAATCAATTGTTTGATATTGAAACTATGATAATGCTCCATAGTTGACCTTGGAGTGAGATCCTTGCACTGCCAGTTGCACTAGTAAGGCTTCATGTAACTCCAGCTTTTTCACGCTCAATGGTTTGGCTATTGTGGTTGGCATGAAGTTATCTAGGGATCCCGAGTCAATCAGTGCCCTTGCAGAGTGCCCATTTATCTCCGCCACTATCACCAGAGGCTTCAGAACTGTTCTAACCTCAGATTTTTGCCTTGCCATGTTTCTTTATAGAGCTGGGTAAGTTCCTGCTTCCACCTGCTGGCCGTTAAACTCTATAACATGCAGTTGGGCCTTGGTCTCATTGAATCAAACCCAGCCTAGGCCTTGGAGCAATTGAGCCATCTCAGCCAGGTCGTCATCTAGTTCACTTATATGCTGAGCTCCCATCTCCAGGAGGGATGCCATATCATCAACTGATCCGTCATCAGACCAATTGTCTCTCTCTGAGCCAAATATTCCTTTCTCTAGCTGATCAAATGCCTGGTGGAGCTTTATCCAATACCAAGAGACTATATCAAAGTGAGTGTTCTTTAAGTGTCTTTTCTGTATCTTTACTTGGAACAATATATGATTATTGTATATGCTATATTCCATCATTTCCAATGGTGGTGATGTCAAACCAGCTTCTGGTAGATCCCTCCCAGGGTTCTTCATTTCCCAGGTATGGAACTCCTAGTTCCAATACTCGTTCCACATTTGAGGCCAAAAGATTATAGGTCATAAGGTCATGGAACTGAGGGTTTGAAGACAGCGGCAAGTTGGCTGCCTGACTACACTGATTTGCATACCATTGCCCTATCCCAAAGTTGTGTCATGCTACCTGGGCTTGTGATATTATATGCTCACTTCTCCATACCTGGTCATACAGATGCAAATCGTCTACCACAAAGCTGTGCATGATAAATCAGCGTTCCTTGTATTGTAACACATTTTTTGGGTCTCCTGGATATGGTTGCATCAATTCCAGCAAGAATTCTAATTTATGGCCCTCAGATTCTCCCAATTGAGTGGATTTCCCTTGGATTGCTTCTTCTATCCATAGCTGAAACAATTTTTTTTCCACATCTGGGATTTCAAATGGATAAACTTCATCAAACTCAAGAGGAGGTGCAAGGATCACTGCTCCCCATGCTTTGTTCCCAGAGTCAGATATGATTCTACAGGGAACTACTTCATACTCCTAGAAATCAGATTCTGAGGTGGTTTGCAAGTCGGGGAGACTATTGTCCATCCCTTCTGTATCTGTTCCACTCCCTTTGGCCGAGTTACTTTTTGGTACCTCTTCTAAATTGAATGACGCCATAGATACCCTTATAGTCTCAGGAATATTGGTTAATTCACCTCCCCACAATGAGTCTTCTGTAGGGACATGTATACTAAATGACTTGACTTCCAGTGGAGTGGAGGAAGACAATTTGACTGTCATTCCTCTGGGACAGTTTTGGCTGAAGTGACCAAGTCCCCCACAATTAAAACACTTGTCTGCAGCCCAATATTCTGCTTTCTCTTCTTTGGTAAGTCTCTGCGTCAGGCCTTGCTTTGAGCTGGATGAACCTGATGACCATGCCTCCTTATTGTTGCAGTGTTTACCATTTCTTTCTCAGCTTCAATAGTTCAATCCGTCTTTGTTTGTTCCACCTTGATAACCTTCTGATCTCTTGTTAGACTCTTCTGGTCAACGGGCACCTTTTTCTTCTCAATCCACCAAGTCAGCTTGTTCTATATAGATTGCCTTTTTGATTACTTCTTCCCAGTTGGAGGTTTCAGGGTTCAACCCCATGAGGTACAGCCTTTTCTGCAGATTGTTTCAGAACCCATTGAACAGTTTCACTACTTTTTCTCTTTTACTTACATATCCAACTACCGTGAACAGCTCTTCAAGGCTTGCAGTGTAATCACACACAGTTATCTTGCCCTGTGAGTAATTCTTCAGGGCTTCTCTCTGTTTGTTTCTAAAATCTAATGGGAAGCATTCATCAAATAGTCCTGTCATAAAACAACTCAATGACCATTCCTCAGGCACTTGTGATGCCACCTGGATATAGTAGGTCCACGCTCAGCCTTTTAAAAAGTTTGATAGCATTAAGACATGACAATCTCAAGGGACGTATCCAAACTTTAAGTAAGAAGCACTTTGCATCATGAACTGTTGGAACACCTCAAGGTTTGGTTCCCCATTGTATTTTTCCAGAGGGGTTGGTCTGATCAGGGTCTGGTAAACCTCTTCCCTTCTAGCCTTTTGCTCTCAAGGAACTCTGATTTCTTGGATTCTTAGCCTTCTTCCCTGAGCTTCTGTGACTCTGGGCTCTTCCTGATTGTCCTCACTTGAGGAGGAGATGTATTCCAAATCTAGGTTGCTATCCTCCCAGATTCTTTTGAAGGTCTCTCCCAGTGCACTATTTTCTCCAATGTAGGCACTGAGTTTCCCTCTTTTTTCTGTCTTTCTATCCCTTTGTTTTAGAGTTTTGGGACCCTGTTGGTAGTTTGTTCAATTAAATCCCCTACTTTGTTTGAGAGGGCTTCAGATGGGCCACGCTGACCCTTTGTTTGTTCCTCCTTTTTACTTTTTTCTTTCATCAATTCTTTCTTGAGTTGCCAAAGCTGAGCTTCCAGCTCCACTACACCACTCAGTTTTTGAGCCGCTGTTCCTAATGAATTCTTAGTGTTGATGGTATTACTGTCCGTTTCTTCTTTGCTAGATTCATCATCCAGCTCATAGTCAAGGTCTGACTCATCTTCAGATATTTCTTTATCCTTCCGAGTCTTACATTCCTTACAGCTATTTAATAGTCTTTCTTGTATTTCTGGATCCAATTCTAATTTGTTATCCACATGAAGTTGTCCCCATTCTTTGGGATCCACTCCTTTTCCTTTTCTATGGGATTCTCCCACTTCCTCTAACTCATTTATCTGAGAGGGTAACTTAAGAGCTTTATTATGGTTATCCACCCTCTTGCGCTGCTCAGTAGTTAACTGCTGCCTTGCTAGTTCTACCATGTTGACTTGTTCCATGGTCAACAGGTCATTCCCCCCGGTTGTCTCACCAGGATCATGGCTGTACCCAGCTGGATCATTCCATGCCTGTGGCTCCAACTGACTGTCTGAGTTTCCTCAGTTTATTCCCAGGTCTCCTTCAGGATCAGTCTCGTCAGCCATACGGCCTCCATTTTCAAAGTGGGAACTCTCCCTCTCTTCCGAGGAGTTTTCAGTACATTCTTTTTTGAGCTCTGTCAGTGAGGAACTAGTGTCCATTTTGCTGGGAATGGGGTCTCCCCATACTTCAGAGTCTGACACATTCAGCAAGATGGTTCTGCTGGGTCATCTGGGAACTCTTCTAGCCTGCAAATGGCACCTCTAGTTCGGGGTGCTATTCCAGGGTGAAACCGTCAAAAGTTGTATCTGCAAGTGTTGTCAGTAGACATTTGCTGTTGTAAAGACTCATGGCTAGGTTGAATCCAGTTGATCAGACCAGGTTGTGTCCACAGCGCAAGAGTTGAAAGTTATAGAAAGACAGTTAAGACTTTATGAGTTCAAAATATGTAACAGAAGGCTACCCAAAAGAGTAGTGTTTTGTCACACAGAGTAAGAGTCTCACAATAGAACTGGTGTAAGTCCTATATTTGTGAAAGTTATTAACCATATCAACTGCTACTCGTATTTATACTGTGGACAATGTCAGATGCTTGGGTAATCAAGAATGGATAATGGATAACAGCAGGATGGATCAATAGAGATAAAGAGTGACCAGAGGATTCATAGGTCATGCAGCCGCTACAGAATGTCAGCCTCTATGATCAATCAACTTTTTTTTCTGTGATATAATTTTACATCTAATTTCAACATCCACTACACCGCCTTATAATCTCATTCTTGAGCTGGTTAAACTAAAATGTCACCAAATTTCACTGAAGGAGAGACAAATTGCCAAAGGTAATGAGGAATTGCCAGCAAAAAAGCAGAAATCATACATCAAAGAGGAAAGACACCCCATGAAGGTCCATCCACAAGATTTTCTCCACTTGATACCCATGAAACCATCAGCCAAATCCCCCATGCATAAAAATTGTCTACAATCCTCTGTGCAATAGCATTCTGATGGAAAAAAAATTTGACTTTCTGGCATCCAGGGCTTCCACAACACTTGTGTTGTCTAAATGTAGAACAATGTGGCAGTCTTGATATCCCACTGCTGCCAAGGTTTGAACCGCCAAATCCACCACCAACTCAGCAAGCTTGATATCCAAGGTTCAAACCTGGTTGGTATGCCAATTAGACTCACATTCACAATATATCTTCTTTTGAAAAACGACCATTTGGAAACAATGAGATTCTGTCCAGAATAGGGCTCTGAGGTGCTGGTCATACTCCAAGATAACATCAAAATTCTCATAAGCATCTAGAAGATTGATTTTTTAAAACAGCATAATGATCTGCAAAGGTGCTAGCAATTTTCGATGCAATTGGTCCATCTGAAGCTATCTCACTCTGAGCATGCAGGTGCTTCCTCATGGCTGCCACATGATTGTCTGCTGCTCCCCAAGCTTCATAAGACAACTTCCCTTCCTTTGATACATCAAAGGCAAAGGAAGGGTACTGTCTTGATTTTAGATAGGGAAGCTCAGGAGGTGGTGGTTCATGAGCTGCCTTATGATAGGCATCATCTGTCAACACATCTATAAGGGTGACCTCTAGAGGCTGTGGCTCAGTCACACAGCTGGCAGAGGGAAATCCAAAGTATATTATAAGTATGTCATAAATAGCTAGTAAGGTACTAACCTGGCAGAGGGAAATCCAAAGAGAACAAGTCTAAGGAGTCACTCTGCCAGACAACAGAAAATAGT
>JAGGAQ010006130.1:0-34778 GCA_017657225.1 Termitomyces sp. T69sscA
GGCATTGTGACTGCGATCTCTTAAAAAATGCATTTTGAAACACTAGGGCATTTTGAAACCCGATGTACGTGATAGTATTGTATTGGGTCAACAGGTCCGTAACGGACAGATCAAATGAAGAGCTTACGGCCAACTTACGGCTCTCTAAATACGCCCAACAAACTGTTTTCAGGCTCAGTCGCCCACGGTGATCACGGTCTCAAAGTTGATGGCTTTTGAAGATGACAGCATAACTCTGTCAGCTGGTGCATTGCGGCTAATCCTCTTTCGGCTGATTATTGAGTTCGATGAATTCGCAGGATGCTTGACTTAAACATGTTCATTGTCAGAACTCCCACATGCAATAACTTCCACGATCAATGTCAATGCGCACAGAAGTTCGTCAAACCATGACAATGAATTTGTATACATAACTCGGCAGGCTTACCATTTGAGTTTTGGTACACTCGCAATCTCGACGTCGTAAGAATGTATTTTTGAAGAATTTGGCGTGGATCCACCGCCAATTTAGGCTTAGTAGTCGCCGCAAGTCGCTTGGCAGGCGAATACAAGTACTGTCAGATGATGAAAAAGAATAGCGCCCAGATCAGCGGTCAGTTGGTCGGTCAATTATATCTATATATCTCTTACGTAGAGCGAACTAAAGTCCTCAAAATCGGGCAATAAAAAGGACACACCATGGCGTCAATGTCATCAGTCGAAGTCGACCGTAGCTGGGGTTGGAGGTCGAAAAAGAAATGCTCACAACACAATCTACAGAAAACCTAGTTTCATTTCCCAATTCAAGGTTAAAAAGGCAAACGTTCAGTGGAGTGGTCGTTTCATTGGCAAAATAGCAAGCCGTAGTTTTACAAAAGGTTAGAATGGAAAGGATATTTTATGGACGAAGAGGCGAGATTCCAAAGGGTAAAGTTTGTGTTAGGTTGTCACAGCTGGACGTAAGGTACACAAATCAGGAAACGAGCTTTTCACTCAATGGAACTTGATTGCTCCCTCTGTTGTGGGGGGAAGGGGAAACAACGCAGTGATATCTTCCTCACCCGTGCTACCGCTAGTATAAGAGTTGGTAGAGGTCACAGATGTCTGCATCGAAGCGATACGGAGGCGCTCATGGGCGTCTTCTGCAGATGATCTTAGAGCGGGGGTCAGAGACTGCCACGTGTGATCATCACTGGCAACGGAAGACAATGAGTCTGAATTGTGACATGCGAATGGGTAGGACAAGGCAGAAATGTTACCGTCAAAGGGATCGTCGTCTAGCTCGATGGCCTGCCCCTTGCTTTCATCGACCTTTGAAATCGGGGACCCGTCTGCCGTTGGCTTCATCGTCACTGGCGAGCTGGGACGTGACTGGATTGGAGCACTGCGCGAGAAACTGGAATTCGAACGGGGTCGGGGAATGGAAACACCAAGGAAGAGATTTCCAGTACTCCTTTGCTCGCTATCATCGTCCTCGAAAGGGTTCTGTGATTTAAAGAATCTTGCAGAGTCTGCGAAGGTCTGTTCAGGCTCTATATACTGAAAGACTTTCGTGGATTCCCAGCAACGAGATTGTGATTTCGTTGCTGCAGGATCTATATAAGAACTTTCTCCAGATGTACCAATATCCCAAGAGATGGCTTCGCCAGTGTCAATATGGCCAAGGAACTGTCCCGCGTTAGGCGGCTTGTCCTCGGACGCAAGCTCTTGGGCAAGATTGGGATGGTACTGAGCAGATGATTGGAAATCAAATTTGTCAGGAGGCTTGGTGGTGTATGCTGTGCGGCTGGGGATGCTCGTCTCAAACGTTCTGAGCTTCTTCCTGGGTGCGACATTATCCACCTCCTTTGTCTGGTACATACCCTGCGAGCCCTCCTCGAGATTGTTAAAAGGCTCAAGATGAGAGCTACGACGCCCTTTATCTCCGCTGGTTTTATTAATGATTCGTCGCGAACGCCCGTGTTGTTTGAGCGATTCCACATCCCGTCTGTAGAACCACAGACCAAGTATAATCAAGGCAACAGCACCAACAAGAGTTCCAACACAAGCACCTATGACAGAACCTATCGAAATAGGACTATTGGCGGTTGCGGCGGTCGACGGAGGAGTTGACTGAGTGGGCGTGGAGGTGTGTATGTTTACCAGTGTTAACGAACCTGCAAGTCCAGGCGCCGATTGGAAGATAGAGAGCGCTACAGAGTCGACAGCCAAACCACCCGTTAGAGTGGGGCCCGGGTTGAAGGCGGATTGTGTGATCGCAGACCCAATGCCACTGCCAAAAGGGGCAGCGACGGTATCTGTTCGCTTTGCATTATGACGGGAGATAATCATTTGAAGTCTTGCGGGTGGATAGTACAGGAGGAGCGAATGAGTGGCAATAGAGCAAATAGCGCACTGCCTGGCTGAGGACAGCCATAGCGTTGATGCCAACAATCAAGGTGAAGTATCAGAAAATATAGCTTTTGACGCTAGCATGTCCAGCCTAGGAGCAATTATCAGTTTTGTATTGAACACAAATTGAACAGACTAAGGTGAGGGGTGCGTGATTATTAACACCCAATACACAGCCTACAAAAAGCCTGGTTTCACATCCAAATCGAAGGTTAAATAGAAAGAAGATCAGGGGGAGGGGTTATTTCGCTGGCAAGATAAGAAAAAAGGATATAACTGCCGTAATAGTACAAAGGTAAGAATGGAAGGGATGCTCCGTGAACGGAGAGGACAGTTACTAGATGGTAAATTTGTCGCGACTGGACATAAGGTATACAGATCAGTATGAATCTCGGTCAAGGACCATGAGCTGAGCTTTTCGCTCAATGGAATTTGATCGCTTCCTCTCTTGCGGGGGGAGGGGGAAACGATCCAGTGACGTCTTCCTCAGCACCGCTGCCGCTGATATAAGAAGTGGTAGAGATCACAGATGGCTGCATCGAAGCAATACGGAGGCGTTCTTGGGCCTCTTCTGCCGATATATCCAAAGCCGCGATCAGAGACTGCAACGCACGGTCGTTGCTAGAAGCAGAAGACAATGAGCCTGAAGTGTGGTGTGAGGCGAATGGGCGGGACAAGGCAAGAATGTTGTCGTCAGAGAAGGGATCGTCGTCGGGCTCAATAGCCCGTTCCTTGCCTTTATCGACCTTGGGAATCGGGGGCCCTTCTGCCTTTGGCTTCATCGTTGATATCGAGCTGGAGCGCGACTGGATCGAAGCACTACGCGAGCGAGTCGAAGTCGAACGGGGTCGACGAATGGAAGTAGAACCTTGCCCACTAAAGAAGGGATTGCCGGTGCTCCTTCTGTACTCGCTATGATCATTCTCGAAGGAGTCCCACGGTTTGGCGAGATTTGCATTAGTCTGTTCCGACTCCACGTATTGAATGACTTCCGCAGATTCCCAGTGATGAGAGTGTGATTTCGTCGCTACAGGCGTCGGGATGGCCTTGTTGGGTGTGGGGGATATGGTACCACGGCTGTCTACATAAGAACTTTCCCTAAGTGTGTCACCGTCCCAAGAAACGGCTGGTCCAGTATCGATACGGCCAAGGAACTGTCTCGCGATAGGCAGCTCAGGAAGCTTGTCATCGGACGCAAGCTCTTGGGCAAGATTGGGATGATACTGAGCGAACGACTGGGAATCGAATGTGACAGGCTCATCAGAAGACTTGGTGGTGTACGCTGTGCGAACACTGGGGGTGCTCTTCTTGAACATCGTGAGCTTCTCCATGGGCGCGACATTGTCGACCTCCTTTGTCTGGTACATACCCTCCCAATTATCCTCACCCTCTTCGAGCTTGTTCCAAGGCTCAAGATGAGAGCGACGACGCCCTTGCTCTCCCTTGGTATTACGAGGTGTTCCAAGGACCCGTCGTGAGTAACCGCGTTGTTTGAGCGATTTCGCATACCGTCTGTAGAACCACAGACCAAGTATGATCAAGGCAACAGCACCAATGAGAGCTCCTACACAAGCACCGATGACAGAGCCCATCGGAATGGGACCACTGGTGGTTGCGGCGGTCGATGGAGTTGACTGACTGGACGTGGACGACGGTGTGGTCGTGGGCGTGGGCGTGGACATGATTAGTCCAAGCGGCGATTGGGAGATAGAAGAGGCTGTAGAGTCAACAGCCAGGCGACCCGTTGTAGCGGAGCTGAGAGAGGTGGGTCGTGTTATCGCAGACTCGCCAGAAACGCCATTGGCAGAAGGGGCAGTGACGGAATCTGCTCGCTTTGCATGATACCGAGAGGTAATCATTTGGAGAGTCGTGGGTGGACAGAGAAGGAGGAGTGAACGAGTGGTGGTAGATTAAAGAGCGTACTGCCTCTGGCTGAGGACGATCAGTTCCTGTCACTGAGGGGTGATGAGTATGGGTTTCAAGCCGGTGATACCTTGGGCCGTACCTCCGTATCAAATGACGAGCAACGCCTCAGGCAAGCATGCAAAGAAAGTAATCAAGAGCGCTGGATGCAAAGCAGAAGGACGCAGCGAGCCCTTGTCCACAGTGGTCAAGCTGGTTGTCTGGAGAGCTCCCTCGTAACGTGTGACTGATCAAAATAATATCCGTCACCGTCAATCAGCGTTTCATCATCAACCCCATAAACACTGTTCCGTTATTGCCCTTTCTTCCTTTCTCTTCTAGGCTTTTTGTTCAGCACAATTGTGGGCTGGTCCATGCTTCTTGCTTCATTGATATACCTCAAACATCGACCAAACCTGGATGGTTCGGGCGTCTGATCACTCCATGCTGGACAAGAATAATGCACATGACGCTAAACATCATAACTTCTACCGCCTAGTTTCGTGTCGATGTACTGATGCACGTCTGCGACCATTTTTCAAGTATCATTCTTTTGATCGCTCATCCCTGATTTAGATCAAGTCTCAAGTCCGTTTTCGGATCACTCTAGATCACTCTCTGACATATGGGCGGTTCTACAATCCATGTTCTTCTCACTGGCGCAACTGGTTGGTTACAAGGTTCCATCGAAATTCAGAGATTATATATTCCTTAGGGTACATCGGTGGCAGCGTACTAACCCGCTTGTTGTCCCACAAGTTATCGGACACTCTCAGGATCACTGCCCTTGTGCGCGATGCCACAAAGGCCATGAAATTCCGGGCATTTGGTGTAAACGCGGTCCTAGGATCAAATTCTGATCTTATCCTTCTCCAACAACTGGCGGCTAATGCCGATGTCGTCTTTGCCTGTGTAACTTACAATCCGGCCTTTTGAGTATAATACTTAGCTGTGTGTACAGGCCGATGCGGACGATCTCAGCGCTGCACGGGCAATACTTTCCGGGCTGAAGGAACGTTTTGACAAGACACAAAAGCCGCCAGCTTTGATCCACACTGTTAGTAATAGTATGCCTTTCACGTAAATATTCTAATCTGTTGCTCGTAGTCTGGAACGGGTACGCCTTGTACGACCTACAATTTTGTGATAGAAAGTTTACCGAGTTGTACTTCAGGTGTCCTCATCGACAATGCTGATGGACAATACGCTGGCAAGGATGTCTATTCTGATTTTGATCTAAAAAAGTTGGAATCTCTCCCTGATTCTCAACCACACCGAGATGTGGACTTGCGGTTGGTTGATGCTGACAATCAAGGTATCATCCCTTACTCCTGTCTTTACTTACCGCTATTCTAAGCCTTACTGATGGGCTTTACAGGTTATGTCAAGACTTACATTGTCTTACCTGGGACAATCTATGGTCTTGCCACAGGACCACTTGTCGAATCCGGTTTACAAAATGCACACTCTCAACAAATACCAGCCATGGTAAAGATTGCGTTGCAGCGAGGGGAAGTAGGTTACGTTGGATTGGGAAAGAACGTATGGCCCCATGTACACATAAAAGAAGGCGAGTTTCTTTACATACAAACAAGCGGCATTGACTCAATTCCGTGCGGATTGGATACTTACCCAGTGACCGACCTCTTCATCCTCATCTTCGATCAGGTCCTTGCACGAAAAGAGTTAGGGCATGGTAGAGAGGGATTTTACTTTGGTGAAAACGGCGAATACATCATGTGGAACATTGCGAACGCTGTTGGCCAAACGTTGTACGATGCGGGCAAGTTGAAGCATTCGATGCCCTCGAGCTACACCGAAGAGGAGATGCGAAAGTTTTTCCCTGGCGGCACAATGTTTGGCACGAACTCGCGTTGTAGAGGTGACAGGTCCCGCGAAATCGGGTGGGAGCCGAAGAAAGGTTATTATGATTTGGTCGCGAGCATCAAAGACGAGATTTAGAGACTAGACTCCTGTAGGCAATTGAGACATTGTCTAAGTCTTGAATTCGGTGCCATGATTTACCTGTGTTCTATATAGGAATCTATGGGGTTTTGACTGTTGGGCTTTTCGCCTCACTTTATGACCTAATTAAAGAGTGTGGTTTCTTCGGCCTAGCCGTCGGAAAATGATTTCCGAAGGCCTAAGGCTAGAGCTGTTCATTACTCTATTGCTTACGACGATAGGACCATCCGTGTCTAAGGGGGTCATTGCTGTTTAATATGCTCTAGTGGTTGGTGAGTATCTACTTCTATTTCTCCCGTTCCATCTCTCAGTGCGTCCCTTCGTCCTCGACGGTACAAAGTAGACCCATACGCGTTTTTTACGACTCGACCCTCCATTCTTTTCGATCCCAACGTTCACTTTTTTTGTGTCATAGCACCATCAAACACTATCGTCTAGAAAATTCAACGATGTTTGTCCTGCATCGTCGGAATAATAATTCTGGTGACTCTCGAACAATATATCCTGTCGATATTGTAGGCTTTTGCGTCGCGGGAGCTATCGTAATGGGATTGGTGATTTGGATGTTCACCACGCTCGTGCGACAACGTGCCAAGGCAGGGATGAAGAGCAGGGATGGAACGCCCTTGTTGGTTCAAGGAATCATAAAGGAAGGCATACCACCGCGTCCTGCAAAAGTTTTCTTCAAGTGAGTGATAATTTTCAGATCCTACTATGTATCGAGTTACAGAAGATTAACCCCGGTCTTTCAAACAGCGCACAAATACGAAGTCAAAAGTTCTCTCGACAGCAAATCGACGACTCTGTCACCCTTCCTGACAAAGTCTTGCAGCGCCGCTCTAAATGTTTCACGTCCATTGATGTGATTGACTATCACCATCAACCTGGGACGTTCCAAAAACCATTTTCTTTTGCGCTATCAGCCGCCCCTTCTCGAGACCAGCCACGCTTCTCAGCAAGCATTCACGAATCAATCCTCAACGTCGCTACCAACAAAAGCCGTTTCTCTGCCTTCTCCATCATATCTTGTGTTGATAAAAACCCCACAACTGGCACCGCACACCAGGTGAAACGCGTATTCGAACCCATTCTCCCGGACGAACTCCTCATCCACGTCGGGGAGTCCCTCACGCTTGTTCAATCCTACGACGACGGTTGGTGTCTCGTCGGACGGGAAAACAACCTGTTTGTTGCGACCCCGAAATGCCTGTTCAGGCCCAACACGATCACAGGCGACGGGATCGAACTCGGCGTGGTACCTGCCTGGTGTTTCATTCGACCTACCATTGGACTTCATGCAGAGAGGCCAATCAGGAGTACCAGCCGAGGCATCACTGTCCAGATGAACTCACACGAGGCCGCCCAGAGAGACAATGTCGTTTCTTGGTCACACTTATGATCTTGCTGTACTCGCAAAATGTGCCTTTTCCAGTTTTGGAACATCGAGAATCATCGAGGTACAAAACCATTACTCCACCAAAGGCCTTAGAGCATTCGACTTTGGTTTGATGCCCTTTTTCAAGCTGTGCCAGGTGACGAAGGTATTCCTCGAGTAGGAAGCTCGACCGGATTATCCACTAAGTGGTCTATAATATACATCTGCTTTGGTCAGATTTCGTCGTCTTATTGGCCGATTTTTACCGTGAAAGCTAGGTCTTTCATGCGCGTTTGTTGATTGTTTCCGTGATACATCATGTACCATATATCTTCATTTACTTCATCGAGGTGATGTAGAGTCGCATAATTATTCAATTATGTCCTTTACACTGAGTATGTAGCCTTATATTTGTATGTTTTTTTCTCGAGCCATGATGAGAACTCGAGCGCTCAGGCCTCAGGCCGAGAATTTGTAAATTTGTTCAAGTCGTGTTTTGATTTGCCCAAACCCCTGGTTGAGAAGTCTCGGACCGAATGTCCGGGAGAAGAATTTGCAACCCAATCTTTTCCAACCACCCGTTTGACACGAAGTCAGATATATACGAAACGCCCCCATGAGATATGAGGTTAACAGTAAAGGCAAACACTTTTTGAAAACACGACATTTACGGACTTTTGTCAGACTCAACATGCAGGGATGCCGAACGACGCTCTTCTTGTGGAGGCCTCAGATAGAATTGCTACCTTAGCAATACGCAGAACCGAACTTCTTCAGGAGCTCCAACAGGTTGAAACGGAACTTTCGATTGCAGAGGCGCGTCGTGGGAGACTTGCAAACCAGACTTTGCCAGTGGCTTCGCTGCCGAACGAAATTTTGTCGACCATATTCCTACTCTGTCATGGAACCAATGTGATGTCCACCCGTGAAATAGCAAGACCATTTGAAGTCGTGGTTTCCCATGTTTCAACACACTGGCGAAGAGTTGCTTTGGGTACTGCGTTGCTGTGGAGTGCAATCAACCTCCATATAGCAGATCAAACACGTAGTCATGCACTCCAACGACTGTCTGCACAGTTGACGCGATCCGCTCAGTGTCTCCTCGATATTTCATTGCATCTTTCTGTCAACGATGGCATATCAGACGTACTCTATTACCTCACTCCACATGCTGAGAGATGGTTTCGTGTCTCAATTTCAACTGACCGGGGAGCCAAAGATGAAATACTCGCTCCGCTTCAACCACTTTCAGTACCGAATCTGATCCATTTGTCGTTACGAATAGGAAGCTCGGAGGAAAACTTTGACGCGCCCCGTACAGAGTACCCTGAAATATGCCCTACAATCTTCAACCAAGGCGCTCCATCACTAAGCTTCGTTCGCGTCGCTGGAAAAATTGTTGGCAACTTATCTCCTCCGTTGACTACTCTTCGGACTCTCCACGTCGACGCCTGGCCAAGAAATCTGTTGAAACTAGCACAATTCCATTCTTTACTCGCCGCTTTGCCATGTCTTGTCCATTTATCGCTAACTGGACTGAGTATCCACCTTCCTCGAGATCCCCTGCAGACAACAGAGCCTATATCGCTGTCCTCGTTACGATCACTTCGGATCCGAGGGAACGCCACTCCATGCTTTCGTTTGCTATCCCTTCTCTCCCTTCCCAACCTCGAGTCTTTGTTACTCCATGGTGTCGGAACCTTCGATTCGGTTGTTATGCCGTCTTTGCACAAACTCACCCTTAGCTCATGCGACCTCTCGTCGGTTGACTTGAGAAATCTTTCCAGGTCCTTCCCGAAGGTCACCGCGCTCAGTATCGACGACTCGACGCCAGATATATATCCGCTGTTGACTCCAAACGAAAGGTCCTCGACGAACATACTATGGCCTGAGCTTCAAACGGTATCCCTCAGGCAAATTCCCGGTATCGACGTAGTGCCTTTTGTGAATGCATGCCTCTGCCGGTTGGATTGTGGTTCACCCCTTCGGCGTATATGTCTCGATAGGCGTAGCCGCATCGCTGTGAAAGCAAAGGGGCTCTTGGATGGATTGCGCGAATTGCAGCCCGTTGATAATGTTGACGAGAATGAACCTTGGCCCGCTGACCTAGGATACGAGGATCCCGACGATACCTGGTATTAAGCATGATGCAATATACGTTTGCTCGTCTGTAAAGAGTGACACGCGTACTGTGGTCCGAGCTTGCTTCTGCCTCATCTTGCCCTTGAATGGCTGTCAATCCTTTTTCTATGGTATACTTTCATATGCATATGTTTCGAAGTAATGCATGCTGGAGTTAACCCTTTTTTGGAGAGCTGATCAACTGATCTTTCTAACAAGGACACTTTATTTGTGGTGATTACTCAGGCAGCCATCACCACCAAGCTCCTCTGTAAGCATATTACCGGAACATTGGCAATGAGAATCCGCAATCTGGTTTCGGTATCTAGCCCCAAGTTCCTGACAATTGATTCTGCTATTTCAGATACTGTACTTATGATACCTGATGGCACGCTCTCATGTGACTTGTCCTTGAATGAAGACTGGTCCGAGATGCATAGGTGATTTGAAAGCGAACTCAGGCACTGAGTACTGAGTACTCAATACTTGAACGGATTCGGTCTTTCTCCGCGGTTGAACACGGAGTAAAACACTTGCGTGAGTTGGTCATCAGAATTGGACAGTCAAATAAAGAGCTCAACCGATGCCCGACGTGTCACTTAGAAGTTTGTGGTGACGAGTTCCAGTTTCATGACATAACCTTGGGGGAGAGGAACTTCTATGACTCGAGTGATAGGCTGTACATAATAGTTGTTCGGGACAGGTTCGGGGAGTGTGACTAGTTAGTAATTGTCACACGACTGAATAACTGAACATGGAAGACAGCTCCGCGGTACTGTAAGCTCAGTCAGCCCGTTTCTATGATTATCGTTCTGTCCTCTGCTCAGCAATTACGGTGAATCTCTTCCCCTTTTTCTAACTCCTTGCGTCCCAAACTTCTACGCCGGCCTCCAATAAATACCCACATATTTCAAGATTGGGCTGTGAATTACTCCCTCGTTAGGGGATCGCATTATGCCAGAACGAGTGGTTAAGTTGACGATTGTGAATGACTTCGTACGTTTGTATATTGCTCAGACACTTTCAGACTTACCTGAATTTACATGCCCAGGTTTGTGCAAACTGTTGCATTAGCCAACATGAATTGCTGGAAGCAGTCTCGTATTGCAAAGATACTTTGCATTTACCATTGTCGTTCCAACTTGAACACATGCCTTTCCGGTTGATTAATGATGCGCTCATACCAGAAGGCGCCAGTAAAGTTGACAAAGAGACGTTTTATACGAATCACCTTGGCAAAGGTAGATTTCAGAACATCGAAAATGCCATATCCAAATGGGCGGCTCAGAAAAATATACCGATGTAGGATTCTCGATATGTTTCCATTTGTAAAAGCTCAGTCAGACCTCACAGTTCTTTTCATGGTGTCATGAGTCAATCGACGCGCGCTCACAGGCTAGCTATGAAGGCCGGTCAGGTTGGCGGGCAGAAATTACAGCTGCCCATTCTCTGTGGAATCTTTAAAGCCAACCTTGAAGACAGCAAGGATATCGCGGACATGAATGTCCTTGCTGAAATTGCCGAGAGTGTTGGCATGATGTCAAAAGGCGAGGTTCGCCCGAGATTACTGCTCAGAAAATAATCCGATATTAAGCTCCTTTTCAGGCCATGAAATTTTTGCAATCAGACGAACTGGTAAAAGAGGTCGAAAATATGTGCGAGAAGGCTCGGGATATCGGCATCACCGGTGTGCCTTTGACAATTATTGACGGGAGGTGGGCTGTGAGCGGCGGGCAGTCGTCCGATGTATATGTTCAAGTAAGTATACGGAACAAAGCTATCTTTGTGGCCAAGTCCTAAATTCCATCTGCAGATCTTCAAGAAACTTGCAGCAGCCGGTGTTTCTCCTACGGGTGTTTACGCTGCACCATCACCATTCTCCCCACCTGTCATCGAGACGAATATTTATGCTTGATAAAAAAAGACTGGTTTCATCCCTTCCTTTGTATGTCTCCGTGAGCCCACGTCCGGTATGTACCGGTACAGGATGCCATCATGTACCATCAAGTCTCGCAACCCTGCAGTCGGTCTGATTTCAAAGTACTTCAAATTTTCCCAAGTAACTCTAACTATTACGGCGGGTGGGTGCGAAACGTAAGTCGTCATCGAGGCACCATCTCTCATCAGCAAATCCCTTCAAATTCAACACGCCACGAACACAAAGGCAATAATTGGCTTGATTATTGTGTCCGAAACACAAACAAAGACGCGAGGTTATCACCCGCTATCAACGCCCTAAGCAGTGAAGCGTTGGTCCGACTCGGACGAAGGAGGCACGGGTTGACAAAGCATAACATGCTGTCTGTATAGTCACCAGAATTGTAAGTCATAGGCCCAGAAGACGTCCCTCTTAAAGTTTTAACCCCAACCGACTTATTTTGCTGCCTTGTGCGTGGTGGTCAGGAGTCGAGAATCCGCGGGAAAAAAATGCTCAGGGGTTGTGGATCTCAAAAACGGCAGAATCTCGTGATACTGCAGGTGTAAGTGCAAGTTGTCCATTGAAGAGAGTCCTCCTAATGTTGAGGCACTCAGAGTGCCTACCTTGGTGATCGTGTTCGCAGTTGTTGCCCAAAGTGGCACAGGCATGGGCGTCGGGAACATACTGCATGAGCTTCATTGGTCAGACCGAAGAGGGCGATCAGGGTCCGCCAAATATCTGGTTGTCCAACTGGTAGATGAGCTCGGATTGCGTGTCGCCTCTGAAACCACGACGTAGGTCAAGCGACCTTGCTTTGTACGGAAGTGTCTGTTATTTTTACATTGCGGCCTCTATATTGAGAGCTGTACGGAGATTGATCGAGGGCTGGCATTGCGAGGATGGAGACGAATGAAGGAATGCACGGCTTGCGTTGGTCCCGGAGGAGCTACGGCAAATATGGTGACTGATGGAAAATTTGCATGACGTTTCGAGCTTATGTTGTAACAGCCTGAGTGCGTTAACGTTGCAAGCGTGGCGGACTTATACTTGGAAAACTTGACTAGTCACTGTCAACCTGAGAGGTTATTCTAGAGTTCAATCGAAGCAGGGCAGATCGTCGAATATGGCAATCATTCGGGAGTTCCAGTTCTACAGCAATGACGTCTTTGAAACATTCTCTCGATCGCGAGTAGCCTTGCTCCAAAGTCACTGACAGATTATCCTCTTCCTGGATATCCTGATACTTCGCCTTATATCTATTCTATATGCCCCATCGCCATCAACATTGGATTTATGTCTGGATTCCACTCTTTACTGCTTTTATCTGGTTTGGTACATGGTCACCCTGTCTCTCATTCCGGGCATGAATCTAACGGTTTCAAGGTACTCTGTGGGCAATGCTGATTACGTGGCTTGCAAGCGGCCGACCCAAATATCCTTCACAGGATGGAAAGATTGCATACATATCTGATATTGGCGCCGACATTTTGAAACCACTATTTATCGCTGGTTGTGCCGTGACAGGCACAGGGTTCTTTCTTTGCCTGTGCATAGAGCGAGCACTCAGGCATTCAGGCCGGTAAGCGAGCGAGCGAGAGCCATGTTCGCACACTTAACATTACAACGATAGGCTTTTGCCTAACATGCGGAAACGAGAGCTTGTGTTTTCATGTCTTGCAATTCTTGGTTCACTAATCGGTGGACTCGGATTGATACTCCTATCCATTTTCGATACCAAACGATACATGAGTGCGCATCGAGTCTTTCTTCTGGTCTTCATGATGGGCGTGGCGCTCAGTGCCATTTTCACTGTTGCCGAGGTGAATCAATTTCAAGTTTCGTTATCAATCTTCCAAGCTTACACCAATTCAGTACCGCTGGATTAGTCACGACTTTTTGGAAGCTCGCAGACTCAGGATCGCTTATGTCATGAAAGCAATAATAGCAGGCACTCTCATTGTACTCGCAATAGCCTTTGCCGTAGCTTTATACAGGAACACAGATGCAGGAGGTGAGCTGATAATCATTCAACGATGAAAAGCGACTTCCTAGCGTCATCAGCTGTACTGGAATGGACTATCGCTTTTGGTTTTACTTTTTATATTCTCACCTTTTTCTATGACCTCAGGCAAGCCAAGGGCGTACGCAAGGGTCAGTACAAAAAGGGTCGAATTCGTACAGGTTCGGATGGCGATATGCAGCCGATGGCAGAAAGAAGAGTAACCTCGATCTCGTAGTTTTATCTGTGTCTTATAGTACATGACCTTTCAGTAATCATTGCAGCAGTACATATTTTCCAATAGATTGTATTATACATTATCTCTCGGACGATCGGCATTAGTGACTTATCCCTGCATTCCTGGTGGGTATACCTTCAACCTCTCGGGCCCTCTAGATTGAGTTCCCTATCCAATGCCAACGCCAGCTCACGATCCATTTCTTCTTGTGTCTTTCGTCGTTCCGTTTCATTCTCAACTCCCCGAAGTGCTTCAAGGCGAGTTTCATCACGATTGGCGGCAGTAACGGAAGATCCAATTTGTTGACCACGAGGCGGGATTCGGGATCCAGGAGGAAGAGGAAGAGGTGTCGAATAACGGGCTTGGAGGAGTGGGTCAGAGGTTCTGTCTTGAAATGAGGGCTGCTGCCAATGTTGAGATGTTGGTTGGGACGGATAACTAGCTTGCAGATAGCCTGACTTTGAAGGGTAATCTACTTGAGGAGGTGGTGGACCATAACCTGCTGGAGGTGAAATATATGTATGGTTTGCCTGTACTGGAGGTGGCACATAATTTTCTTGGCTGGGAAGTTCTCCAGGGGCAGGAACACTAAGCATAGGTACGGGGAATGAAAAAGACTCGGTGGATGCTGCCTCTGGAAGCCACTGTGAAGTCATCGAAACAGGAACACCATAGGGAGGCTGAGCGGCTGTCGAATCGGAAGAAAACAAAGGTGGAGTATTGGTTGACCCTGGTATAAGATGGCTATTTCTGCTGGACAGAATAATAGGTGTAGGTCCGAGAGTGTAAGCCTTATTAGTAGAGACGTTAGGAGCGGAAATGCCATTGTGCTGCGCCAGCAACCCCGTGGACCCTACGAAAGTTTGTTGCGAACTTGTCGGGACATGTTGTGAAGGAGTTGGCGAAGACACAGCTCTTCCTGTTCTAGTTCGCAATGTCGAAGGAAGCTCAGGGGCTGTATATGTATATGATGGAGTTCGTGGTCTTCCACTACCGGGCAGAAGAACGGATGGAAGTCCTGCTTCGAGAGTTTCTTGGCGTGGCAGTGTCGGCAGCGGTGAATCGACCCGTTTTGAGGATGAAGGAGAAGGTGATCTCGAGTGATGACCTTTTGAAGTAAGATAGGTATTGCTCGGTGGTTGTTGACCGGTCGCAGTATCACTCAGCAGATTGTGAAGGGCCGCAGTGGTAACGCTGCCAGAGGCGGGCACAATCGGGGTATGCTGAGCCGGTACGGACTGTTTGATAGGATGACGAGGATCGGGCGCAAGAAATCCTGGTGTGTGTCGGCCTGGCTGAAGCGGTCTAGTCGAAGGAGTTCCTAGCTGCGGATTAGCCTGAGGGCGGTTGATTCTTTCAAGTTTAGATGGACGTCTTTGAAAGTTACTTGATGGTGCTGCGTGATAAGATGCCGAAGGAGTGGGGGCTGGTGCTGGACCGTTTGAGTAGAATGTCATTTCTAGATACATATCCCCTCGAAACACGCCATCAATATTCAGAGGTACCCAGTCTAGAGGATTCTAAATAGGTAAACATTGTAAATGTGTGGTGTCAAAGACATACCATCGAACTCTCCTGTCCTCAGTGTGTCGGTGATGTCGACTTCACCTTTGCCCAGAATATCCTCAGACCTAGGCTCCTTGGCATAGCACGCAACCTCCACTTTCCTGAATTTGTCCCCAGACTGTTTGAAAACTGGATATCGAAGTTCCTCGTCCCATTCAGGATGCTGGCCGCCTCTAATGGCAAGCTTTGTTTTCTTGGTGTTGCCTGTCCATGGGACGGCGGATATGAATCTGGGCCCAAACTCCAGTTGATGAATTCATGATCTCACCGTTAAAGGTCACTTGCGCAAACACGTCTTGCTTGTACAAGGAGTGCTTGTCGTTCAAGTTTCTCGCCTTCAGAACGACAATGATCAAAGTACCCATTTCATTCTCTCGGTTCGACATTGTACTTCTCCGGTAAGAGTGACACGACTTTTGTAAAATGCAGATTCGTCGTCAGAGATCGTAAGTATGTAAGTAGGGAAACAAATCAGGTTAGCACTGATGATCAGAGTTCCCATCATGATCAGTTTCTATAGTATTTCTATCTTGGAAGCAAATCATTCGCGCAGTTAAACCGCGCACATCTTATCAGATCATCTCAATAAATAAATGTAGACTTCATCCCAGGTCGAAGCAGTGAGGTGAGTAATACTCTTCAGATTCGCCAGTTATGCGACATCATAACATACATATAAGTAGTCAAAGTACGTATCTAAGTACACAGCAGAAACGGAGAAAGGTCAAGCCTTCGCTCCATTTTCTGGGCGATACTGTATCATATTAGGAACAAGAGTGTAGACCATCTAACGATGTTGAATTCAAGTTCGGACAATAGAAAACTTGACCAACATACCTCTCGGTAAGAATCCTGCATTCTCATGCGCATCAGACACTTAGATGGCAGGAGTTTGTTGTCCGAACTCAGCCAGAGCTGCCGAAGGTGGTGATCTTCTGGAATAGCAGCTCCCATATGCTCTCGTAACATCTCCCATCCGCGACCATCAGCGTGCATGCCAAGGACTCGGATCAGCCGTTGGATATGATTGTGGACAAACGTATGATAAAACTTCGGGTAAATCTCCTCGAGTGCGTCGGTTGCGACACAGTGTCCCGGAAGGAAGTGGAAGTCTACACCAGTTGATTGACGAAGGGTCTGTGGATGGATGCGGAGACCACCGAGATCTCGAACGACGAATCCGATGAGTTCTCCGGTGGATACATCAAAACGTGCGAGAACATTCTGCGCATGTGCTTCAAATGCGACACCATTTTGGATGAGAGGAGGAAGGAGTGCTTGGCAAGCCAACTGGATATATCTATCGGGCCATCAGTGAAGAACACGGAGAAAAATTTTCACGGCTTACCGATCCAGGAACTTTTCACGTTTCTCGTATGTATCAAGCCTGAAAACAACTTCTGCAGCCGATGTGCCGCTGGACATGCCGGCGTGATCCATTTCTAAAAGCGCAGCGCTGACGATGAGTGCTTGACCTTCTTCGGGCTGATGCTCTTCTCTAAGAATAGCAGTGAAATGTTTTGCAAGGTCCGGGTCGTCTGAACGGTAAACAGCGCTCGCGGGCTCTTGCAAGATCGAGAGGATACGGGAATCGATCTTCAACTTTGGTACAATTTCGTTAGAAAAGCGAGGTCCAAAGTCAGCCGTCAAGTGTGAAATCGTCCTGAGCGCAGAAGAAATCTTGACACCAACTGCGAGTTTGAGTGCCATATTACGAAGCTCCGGTATGATAACAGTTCTATCGAAATGACTAATCAAAATTAATGAGCTGGGGTGCCTGTTTTACTCACCGGATACTAGATTGAGCATGAGCTTGAACGCTAATGTCGGCATGCAAGACTTCAACATCGGTAAACTTCGAAACGATGTTGGAAACTTGCAACTCATGCACAGGCATGAAAAACGAATGAGGATCGTCAGATATCGATCTTCCGCATCTTGCGGCTGCGGACTTTGCTATTTCTCGAATAATAGTTTCAAATGGTCCTATAACACTGAATCGAGCGCGTGGCACACACACAAATCGGATACGAGGATGATACCAATCGTAATCCAGAACAGTGGCAGGGAGGGATCTGGCACGGTGCATCTACTGGAAGAATCGTACTTCATACATCGATATGGTGATGAAAAGACGCACCGGATGAGTGGGATGACCCGCAACCAGACTTTGCTCCCATTCTATTGATGCTGATGTGAGAGAAGGGCAATAAGATGGATTACGATAAGACAGAACTTAAAAATCTATCAGAGGATTATTGATGTCACAAAGCAGATATATACGCACGTTGATAGTCATATGAACTCTGAATTTCCGTTCTGATTGCTTCTCGGAGACCATCCTGCATAATGACACCTTCGACAAACTTCTGCCACAAGTAAACGACACTTGTAACTTGTGTCAATGACACGGAGGACTCCAACTCCAAGAAAGGAGAAGAATTAAGGCAGGAAAAGATAGTATTCTGTAAAGTGATCTGTTCAAGCGTTCGTAAGGATGCAAAGGTCAAGAAAAATGAAATTCTCTCACGTTTTCGTGAATTTTGACCTGCCTGTTTGAGAACTCGAAGATATAGGGTAACATATCGAGTGGATCAACAAGTCCTACTGGTCGCTCATGTTTGTGAAGGACAGTCTCTGTGACTGGAGCGAAAACTGGTGCGTGATGTAGCGGTACTACTGCGAAAATGTCGTTTTCTCGCAAAATACGATTGAGAATGGGGGGCTCTGAAACTAAATGCTTTGAGAGGACAACTAGAATCCCTGAAATAGGAGACTCCTCAGTGATGGGAATATAAATCGCTCGCAGGAGCTTCTCAGTTACGAGGCAAGAGATAAGTCGGGAGCTGACAGCAAAAGCTGCATGCTCTGGCGGAGGCAATCCAGAACCTGACGACATGTGACAATTTTGAAAGAGTGTCCTAGTTCCAGATTTGCTTTGATGATCGTAGGTTAAATGGTCCTTCGCGGTCGATATGGGACTTAGAAGACTAAGAACTGCGATAAGTACAGCGTTCAGAAGTTCTTAGCAACAACACATACCACGCGGTACTTCCTCGAAGTATAAAGCAAAACTGGTCTATGTTAGACGCTTGATCGATGATGTTACAGTTAGTATCGAGTTCAATGACGCCACAAAGTGTCAATATCGTATCCCAGCAACCTGTTCCACTTGGAGCACTCGAGGTAAGGTGGCGTATCGATCACTACGTCGGGTCCGAGAATACGAGAGGCGACGGTGCCGTGTGAGTGTGTTGATTAGATTGGCTGAATATAAAGCCAGGCTGAGAAGTAGATGATGGAGGATCTGGACATTTCGGGGCTCGACTCATGGCGAGTTCCAAGAAATCCGGAGATGCGATCGGAGATAGAATTTGGAATCCGAGACGCCACGACGTCATCTTCCTTACATAACGGAGTGACATGATGACATCTATCTACAGCTATTTTTTCAAGGTCAAACGATCGCTTGTCCAAGACCAATGTAGTGACCCAGAGTGTGACGCGGGAGGGGATCCAGGCAAGACGAAGGAGTCTCTATGACACTGATCTCCCTGCGAAAATATCATATCGAAGTATATCGACATAGCTGACAGAGATCTACCCCAAGTCATATAGGGTTCGCAATGGACTTTTGAGCGATCTACAAGACTTGGTCATCGTGTTTCTACACTGAATCAAGAGATCCCTATTATCATGGAAGCGTCTGAGAAACACCAGCCGTTCAAGTCAACGAGAATTCCCTTATGCGCCAGCCTGCTAGAGAAAATCCAGGGTCCACCCATCCGGTCGCTCCTATTAACCGACTATCACCCTCAGACCGTGTCACGGGGATGGAAAGTGAAATCGAGTGTTTCCGCGATAAAGAGCAGTCCAAAGAAGATGCATTTATCAGTATCATCACACTCTGCGGGAAATATTCGAGCCCGGCTCCAATCAAGCGACAAACGGGGTCATAATACATAAAGCTACTTAACCAGATTGAGAAACAGACTCACCGACAAGTTCAGAAAGGCCTGCATCAATTAAAAGGTGGAGACGACCACCCTGATCATCCGAATGGATGGACGGGGACGGCTGTATTCCCCGCTTTCTACGTTACGTGAATAAATGGGTGCGGGAGGGAGGATCACCTGAAAGTACGTCGCGAGCCCTATGTGGCCTGAGGTAGATCTCTGTCAGCTGTGTCGATATACTTGTTGCAATATGATATTTTCATACCTGGGAGGGTGATCACTGTCGCAGATATACACCCGACCGGCCAAACATTTGAATTCGACTCAGCAATGGTCGCGCAGTCTTCGTCGTTCCGTATGTCACTCCAAAGTTTGCAGGCGAGAGTACATAAGGCACGGTCCGAGGTTTGGTGATTGTATTTGTAGATTGCTATCGGACAACCTACGGATTTGAGGGGTTTATTTGTCAGAAAAAGTATAGAAAGGGTAAGAGAAAAACATTGTTTGTATAGGGGAATTGCAGGCTGTTCAGTAAAACGAGAAGTCTCAGCGGATACCGTAGCTATTCTTCCGGCTCCATCGTTATCCATCGTTGTAGCTCAGGTTCTCGCATGACGAAGATATAGTCGATAAAGTGCATGGGTGTGAAAATGGTGAAAACGTGAAGAGAAAAGAGATAGGTTGTAAGAAAGAGTCGAAATGAAAGGGAATAGTCCGTAACGTTCGAGGAGATGGGGAGTTGCATGGATTAGGTATGTGAAGCAGAGTCGTTGCGGCTGTTAAACATCAATGCGTGGATCAAAACCGGATCTTTACGAATATAGCGTTGTCAAGTGTCAGATAAGGATACTAGGCATCTGGCTGCAGAGAGCGATGGTTGTTCTACTATTTCAACCTTTACAACTCTAAGTCCTGTCTAACCTCTCAGAGCATGGTACTGAAACTAATGTATCTAACGAATTCATGATGCCCGAGGGAGAATTTGGAATAGGAAATCTATTGAGTTCTTGGGTCTAGTCAACTTACATTGGAAGGCAGATATGCCGTCCGTCATTTGGCATCAGTTACACCATGGTAATGTATAAGATTAGGGAAAGGACTATGAAGATGCTTTTCCAACAGTCAGAAATCAGCAGGGAGCAGATCTAAGGACTTACAAAACGATACATCCCTGACATCCGCATGCGGAGGAAACATTTAGAGGGTAAACTCTTCCTCTTAGGGGATAGCCAAGCTGCGTAAAGTGGATGGTGCTTGGGTATCACAGCGTTGAGACGTTCTCTAACCACATCCCAGCCGCGCCCATTATAATGCAAACCAAGAACTCGAATAAGTTGCTGAAGGTGATTGTGGAAAACTGTGTGATACATTCGGGTGTAAACGTCGTCAAGGTCAGGTGCGATGATAGAATGGCCTTCAAGAACGTCAAGGTCCACACCAGTTGATTCTTTAAGGGTTTCAGGGTGAACGCGTAACCCTCCAAAGTCGCGAATGATAAAGCCCTTGAGTTCCTTCGTCACCAGGTCAAAACGGGCTAAGCAGTTTTGAGGGTGACATTCGAAGGCAACTCCATTGTGAAGCACGGAAGGAAGGAACGCGTCAAAGAGCATACGAACAAACCTAATGATCCCAGATATCAAAAAGTTGTGAAAGAAACATTTTAGAGACTTACTTGCTGAGCCATTCAATACGCTTCTCCTCTGTATCTAATTCAAAAACACGTATGACAGGAGGGATATGTCCTCCATCGCCACTATGTCCACTCTCCACAAGAGCTGTACACACAATGAGACGCTCGCCTCGCTCTTCACTTACGTTCTCATGGGCTTCTCGGATGATCGCAGCGCAATGCTTTGCTGTCTCTCCGTCCGGATGATTGTGTACGACACTCGCCAATTCCTTCGCAACGGTAACTATATTTGGGTCCAGAAAGAGCGCAGGGACAACATGCTTGGAAAATCGTGGCCCCAAATAGGCAGACGCAGGAGATATAGTTCGTACAGCAGAAGTCAGCTTGATACCAACTCCCAGTTTGAGAGATAGTCCTGTATAGCCATCTGGGACGATAACAGACCTGTGAACATCGTGAGCCGCAGTGAGCCGCAGGAAGACCATGTCAGAAGGTGTATTAACCGTAAACTCTGTTGGGCGAATATATCTAGGTTGATGTCTTCAGGATAAATAATCGCCTCTTTGAACTTGTCCTGTATATGGGTGACCTGAATTTCGTGAACAGGTATTGCAACGTAATTCTCGTGAATCTGTACAACTCTCCCAGCCTTCTTGAACATCGCATCTACGACAGGCTGCACAAGATTCTCAAAATCAAACGTTATGTGAAGATTTTCTCTTGGTATAGCGATCAATCTCAGTCGGGGATGATAAAGATCTACAGTCCCTGGAGCGAAGTCCGGTGAAGGCGGTAAAAAGTATCGCAACTTGTGCATCTACGACAAAGTAGATCATTGTCAGTTCAATCTCGACCACGGGGAAATGAAGGTTTACGAACAGGATGTGTGGGGTGACCTTCTACAATCGACTGTTCCCATGCAATACTTGAGGATGAAAATTGAGGGGCGGTGGGTGGATTTTCATAAGCATGGGCTGAGAAGTTATAAGCAAACGGAGAAGTTCTCTTAAGATACGACTCACTTTGCCATTTTACAGAACTCGAGAATTCTGTAGAGATAGACTGAACTAGAGATTTATCCAAATTCAGACTCGACCCAAACTTCTCCCATATCGATGTAGCATTCTTGCAAGGTTGGAGGCACGTCGAACCTTCAATGTCCCATCCTTGTTGACAAAGAGTGTTCAGAATAGCTGCACTCAGGTCGTCATGCTGATAGTTTACAATTGTCAAGTCGAGAGGAAAGAAAATTGATCTAGAAGCAATACCTCGGAAGCGGGACCGCTGAAACCGCGCGAGACCTCGAAGATGAAAGGCACCATATCCAATGGATCAAGTAGGCCAATCTTTCTTTCATAAGAGCCTTCGCTCTCCTCATCAAGGAAAGGAATGTCCTGTAGCGCGACGATGGCCAGGATGTCCTTCGATTGGTAGGGTCGTGGCGGTGCGTCGAATTCGCCTAAGAGGACAACGGCGATGCCATTAATCTTGAACCCAACGATCGGAATGTATAAAGCTCTGAGCAGTGATTCAGTCACGAGGCAGGAGATGAGGCGTGCATTAGTTGCGAAGATGGCTCGATCGCTGGGAGTCAGATGGGCAAGTCGTGTCGCAGAGATAGACATAGTTCAAGTTTGAAGTGAGGACTATATCTAGCAATGTGGTTATACTTCATAAAAATACATGGACACTTACAACAAGATGACGTGTCAGGAAGTCTCCGTAGATATCTTTCCGGCGAACCGGGAAATACATAGATACGCATGTGCGCGTGTATGTTTAGAGAGCTGTACAAGTTGACCCATCAGTTGATACATGCATCCCAAAAGACATATAGCATACAGTTACAGAGCTTTTAATTTGTCGTAAGTAGTCATGAGGAGAAAGTTTATAGTAGAGAGAAGATCCCGATTGACCATATCTCACGCTCATAATGACCCGACCACTTTGCGTTGAACCTTCCTTGGGCTCTTTGAAGGGTCACCGAGTTGCATTTCAGGTGGAGCTACGTGCATATAATTCTCTAAGCCATCTCGGCCTCTTAGAATAGCGCGCTATTATCATCCTAGCGGCGACAAGCACCAACTCCCACGCTCGCGTCTCCCCTGAATAAGTTTTCTTTTGCATGGATTGTGTCTGTGAGTGAGCACAAATAACACAAATCAGAGGTGGAGATCAATTTGTAGCTCTTTGAGTTTCTCGCTTGACTGGTCAAAGTGTATTTATTATACGTCCGCATGGTTAATCGACAGGATAAAGTACAATTATAGCAACATGGTTTGATTAAGTTGATTTACAGTGAGATGGGCGAGAACGACGGCCAACTGCCGCGTGCCCCGACGTTCCGCGAATGTCTTCCTGTGTCCCTACAGATGCGAACACAAAAACTTTGTCAGCCGCGATCCGGGCGGGTGGGTAGGTACAATATTCGGTTTCGTACGTTACCTGAACCAAGAGCGTTGAGATTAAGAGACTCTAATGTCTCAATCGCTCCCTAATGGGTGGGACACGTGATCTGGCGACTTAGTCCACATTGGTCTCGTGAAAACATAGTTTTAACCCGATTATTCGGAGCTTGCTTCCCGCGCCTTCCGGGCTCTCCCGCGGAGGTCACTATTGCGCCTGCTCGTTCCATCTACTCTCTGCAGACCGGTGTTCATTGTTATGGTGTTGCTGGAGTTTCTTGCATGCCCAGAGATGTTTAGGTTTGGAAAGAAAAGTGTGATAGATACTTGCAAGCGATTGCCGAGTGGGAGAAGTGCCGGACACATACAATGGAAGATGCACAGAAGCTATATGGAAAGCTTCTGCACGCTTGTCAAGTCACTCCTCAAGGGAGAGCTTACCTCACAAGCCTTGAGGCCTTCCTCAGAGTGTTTTGTGACTGTCCTTTCATGCCAAGGACTCCACCAAAACGAACAGCAGAGGACTTGCTCTGGTGGAAGCAAGTACTATCTCAGCCAATGGAAAGACCAATTTCAGCATCACTACCATATGCCAATGTCAGCGCTTACTCAGATGCAAGCTCCTCAACAGGCATTGGCATATGTATCAGGTGTGATTGGAGAGCATGGAAGCTACAGATTGGGTGGCAGAGACCTGGCCAAGACATTGGCTGGGCAGAAGCAATTGGCTTCTTTCTTCTGGTATCTGCTGTCATCTGAAATGAGGGACAGGAAAGAGGTTTGTGGTCTTCAGGGACAATAAAGGAGTCATGGAAGGATGGTGGACAGGGCGCAGTCACAACAGAGAAATCAATGAAGTTTTCAAGCTGGTACATGCCAAATGCACAAGAAGTGGGGTTGCAATTAGCATTAGATACATACCAAGTGAAATGAATCCAGCTGATGAGCTCTCCCGTGGCATCTACCCAATGACAAGCAAACTACTCCCCAAACTGGAAATCCCAGAACAATACCACAAACTACTCGTTGAGGTTGAACCAGGAGCTGCAACAGCTGGCGCCAGAATCCAAGAGCAGGCAAATGCTGTTAGAGCTATGCAGGAAGTCCCTTGAAAACATCACAGATCAAGAGAAGAGTGCAATGAGCTTGAAAAGAAAGAGTGGTTCACATACATGAGAGCATGGAGAGAGGCATGAATGGCTTGATGTGACAATAGCCATGATAGGCACCCAAAATAAGCGCATTCCAATGCCTTATCTCATGGGCTTAAAGCCAAAACCTTTGGCACTTAGGCCACATGTACTTGTGCATGACAGGTTGAGGATGTGGACACTGTTGAGTCAGTGAGGGACAACACAGGGAGGCAGCAGAGCAAGTATTATCACTGAAGAAGATGAAAGGTAAAGGTGGCAGAAAGTTTGGTGCCAGCAAGCTCCAAGAAGAAGAAAAGAAAACCCTGCACTCCAGATTCCCTGAGGGCCATACATATTCAGCTTGGAATGAAGGAGGAACACTCAGATCCGCTTCACACAGCGGTCTATGCATGCACTACAATATGCTTCTATAGCGCAGCAAGGCTTGGCAAATTCACAGTCCCAACCCTATCTGAACACACACATCAAGCCCAGTAATGTCTTGGAGTCCTTAGACAGGTCAGGGCAAAAGACAACTTCATTCTTCTTACCACACACCTATCAGGGGACTTCCATTCGACTTCTATTTTTGGGCACATCTTACGCCACTCCCCGGGACCCCTGAGGCTTGCCCTAGATTTCCAGGACTCATTCTAGACCTCTGGAGATCTCTGGAGGTCATTTTCTTTTTAGGAAATCCCCGGAACTTCCCATCCTTCCTGTTCAAACATTCCCAAGGTTAAGGTTAGCTCTGGTCACCTGTACAGTTGTTCCCATACCTCTGCCACCTGCTGATGTGCTGCACTGAGCAGCGAGGAATCCTTAGACTTGTTATCTTTGGATTTCCCTGTAGCCGTTGGCTACAGGTAGAACAATCTTGCATGTTTCATGCAGTAGCTGAATCAGACCAAAATATTGGATTAGACTAGATACGTTGTGAATACAAGATGTTGTCCTTACGTAATCTACCAACGCGCGTCATGGACGTGCGGTACAGTCCATATATGGCAATGAGATGCAATGTATTGCATCTCAACTAAGTCTAAATAACCCGCTGGTTACATACCCCCCTTTTAGACCGATGCACGGTCTCGAGTAGGTTGGGTAGGTAGTTAACAAGGGCGTCATAGTGACGCCTGCTGTCGTCAAAATGACAGCTGGATAGACAAGTTGTACTCGTATGACAATGGATATTCACGGGGCAAGTTACTGCCTCGAGGATCCAAGGTAAGTGCAGTAGGAATGCACCCAATCTAATTACCAGGCCACTGAGTGGCCACCAAAATCACCCATGCACTCAGTACCCATAAGGGTAAGGGAGTCACACTGAGGGTGCGCCAGTGGCATGGATAGATCAAGATATATGGCGGTTTCTCCGCTGTGTATTGCAATATTATATATAAAAAGAACATGATACAAAATGTGCTGTTAAGCATGGGTGGTCAGCAACAAAACTTGAGTGTAGGCACTCGACGTTACCTAAGGTAAGATATACATAATGGGCTGTTCAGCCCGTTCCGGTGGTCGTCTGAGCTCCGCCCGCTTCCATCGTTGTTGCCGTCTCCAGTTGTGCGATGTTAATCGCAGGAGGGTGAGGCACGGATTCCGTCTTCAGGGGGGTCGAAGGACCCCCTGCAGCAGTCGCATCTACCATAATAGCATTGGTTAGTGCGACGTTAATCGCAGATCCAATTACTGGCATCGTACCGTGCACCGGTGTTCTTTTCCACAAGTGACCCACATTTGGGTCCATTTCAATATAATAATAGAGGCCAATAGCCTCGGGATCCTGTTGCGCCGCCATTTCATCGGCGTGCTTGAAGAGGAGGCAATAATGGTCCTCCTCGGACATCTCTTGCCATCCATTCTGTCAGGTTCTGCTGACCATGGGGGCTCAGTCTACTGGGCGAACACCTTACGGCTAGCCACAGTGTACACAAACACAGAGCACCGGGAGGAGCGCGAGGCATAGGAGACCAAAGCGGGGCGGGGGGTAGTGCGTGGAAGAGTGCCGGTAGTGCCGGTGGGTGAGACAAGGGCCGGGGAGGAGGGAGGACGAGTGCTGGGGGTTGGCGTGAGTCCCGGGGGTGCAAGAGGGCAAGACGAGCAAGCGCCGGTAAGCGAGCGAGTCCCGGGGATCAAGAGATAATCAGACGCGGGGACTTAGCGAGTCCCAGGGATGGAAACAGAACTGGGGAAGTTGGATGACCAAAAGGGGAAAGAGTCGAGATAAGATAACAGGAGATGGAAATGATTAGGTCGAGGAGAGGAGCCAGGAATGGAGAGTCAAGAGAACTTAGAGTGGAGAAGAGAGAAGAGAACAACGAGAATAGATTGGAAGTACGAGACAAGTGGAGACAAGACAGAGAGACGAAACAAGACAAGTATGACGAGAAAAAAGAAGCAAGTAAAAGTATCAAGGCTGGGACGCGCGAGAAACAAAACAGAGACAAAACACAACAAACAAGACGGGTTATGGTAATATCAAGACTAGAGTACCTACTTACTACTCTACGATTTATATACTACGCAGTATGTATAGCCCGGGGCTCAGGCCCAGGTTCCAGCAGCAGGTCGCGGCACCAGGGCTTGGGGTGAGACCCGGGGGCCACGCGGGGCAGGGCAAGATTAAGACATGTCGCACGGCGTGGAGGTTTCGCACTGGAAGCGCAGAGACACATGGTGGTGGGGTGGTGAGGAGGGAATGGGAGTGGGGCATGGTGTGCGGAGGTCGGCAGCAGTGATGCGCGATCATGATGCATGATGAGGGTCTCGGCACAGGCCAGGAGTGACGGGTGGTGCCAGCGCTGATGTGGTGTGATAGCCGAGACCTGGCGCTGATGTGGCGGTCACGGCGGTGATGGCCGGGGGATGCCACGAGTGGCGGTGGCTGTGGTGGCAACAGGCGGTGATGGGCAGTGATGGCCGGGGATGCCGCAGGTGGCGGTGGCTGGTGGCGTCGATGGGCGGTGATGGCCAGTGATGGCTGGGGGAGTTGGCTGGGTAGCGGTCTGGGCCCAGGGTGGTCGTGGGGGTGGTTTTGGGAGGGATTGAGTCCCGGAGCTGGGGCTGAGTCCTGGAGGTCGGTAGCGGGTCGTGACAGGCAGATCCGCTGTGATGAGCAGAGCTAGGACTGGCTCCTCCTCCTTGCTCTTGCTAGGCTCCTCTTCTGACCTGGCCTAGCCCTCCTTGCTCTCTCTGAGACATGAAGCCCCCTCACCACCCGTCACTGCACCTGCCACTCACAACCTAGGCCTGCTCTCCATCTACTCTGGCACCCACTCCAATGCCCACTCCTACTCGGCCGACATGCATGGCACCTGCCACAGCCATGACACAGAGCACCTCTCATGCTTGAACCAGCATGAAAAGCACACTAATGAGTCCTGGTGAGCCCCAGCTACTGGCACACTGAACTCACAAGCCATGCTGCGACAGGCACAAAACAGACACTAATAGTTCAGTCAAACCTAGTGGATAAACAGGCAAGAGCTACTCACTGGGCCATAGTTATGACACCATGCCAGCATTGGTGGTCTCTGGGCATGACCCATTGCTGCCACAAACTGATTGAGCATGACATTGGTTTGAGTGACCCACTGAGCCTCCAAAACTGGATGAAACACTCTGGGAGCAATAGGGGGCCAGGGAGAGTGCACTGGCAACACCAGCACTGACTGAGCAGGCCACCAGGACATCACAATATCCTGCAGCACTCACAATGGCCCTGCCATGGAGAATGACAGCTCTAAATAACATGACATGAGTAAGTTTGCCAGGAGCAAGCCCAGTGACGCTCAAATGATGCTCAGCACTGCCTGTAAGCCACTCAAGCACTGGTACTGGCACTACTTTTGTTGGAGGGGGGATGTCAGGGGACCTCTCTTTTCCATCCTTTTTCCCTCAGCCATGCTTCACTTTCACTCATTTCCTTTGCCTTTCTTCTCAACTCATCAAGTTCCTCATTGGTCAGACCATGGGAAACTACTTCCTTATTGGACATTCCTCTTTGGCTGGATGGACTCACAGCCACTACTGGCAAAATCATTGGCATATGATTTGCAGTCATGTGGCATGTGCATGATCTCTGCATATGCTCGGATCATGTGACCATTGCTGTGACATGACTGTAACCTGTGACCATCCCATCAGAAATGTCACACATCATGATATGACATGTGACATGTGACCAATCATGTGACTTACTGTCGACTATTTTCTGTTATCTGGCAGAGTGACTCCTTAGACTTGTTCTCTTTGGATTTCCCTCTGCCAGGTTAGTACCTTACTAGCTATTTGTGACATACTTTTAATATACTTTGAATTTTCCTCTGCCAGCTGTGTGACTGAGCCACAGCCTCTGGAGGTTGCCCTTACGGGGGAGAAGTTGAGGACAAGGACGACAAGGACATGGAGGAAAGAGTGGTTGAAAAATTAGCAAAGTTTTTCCCCTTTTTGTTTGTATATAAGACTTTTTGATGGCCACCAGACTTTGACTTTGACACTACAAGCAGCACAGCCACCCACAATTTCCATGTGTCTTGAGGGTCTCAATGCTCAAGGGGAGGTGATGTCACAACCTGCTACTGACTTCTAACACTCAGCCCTGGTTCTGGGACTCCAGCCTCTCCAAATCAACCTCCACAACCATCCTGGGCCTGGACCGCTACCTGACCAGCCACCTTGGCAGCCCCTGGCCATTACCGCCTGTCACTGCCACCAGCCACCACTACCCCCGGCACTCCTCAGCCATCACTGCGCACAACTGCTACATCAGCGCTGGCTCCAGCTATCCTCAGCACTTCCCCCAACTGCAGCTGCCACATCAGCGCTGGTGCCAGCAACCCCCAGTGCTCCCCCCAGCCTGTACTGAAGCCTCCCCTGGCTACCACTGAGATGCCCATCATGCATCATAATCAGGCATCACTGCCAGTTCAACCTCTGCATGCCACGCTTCACTTCCACTTGCCTCCTTGCATCACCGCCATTCTATGCCTCCATGCTCCCAAAGCAAGACCTTCCTTTGAGGAGCTTCTTTTGCACCACACAACATGCATCAACCACTGCCACTGCCTTGCACAATCCCCAGGCTTCATCTCAAGCCCCAGCACCACAACTCATCACCAGGGCTTGAACCTGTGCCCCGGAGCTGTCAGGTTCCGCTGACCACGGGGGCTCAGTCTACTGGGCAAACCACCTTATGGTTATTCACCGTGTACAAACACAGAGCACCGAGAGGAGCGCGAGGCATAGGAGACCAAAGTGGGGCGGGGGGGGGGTGCATGGAAGAGTGCCAGTAGCGCCAGTGGGTGAGACGAGTGCCAGGGAGGGTGAAGGACGAGTGCCGGGGGTTGGCGTGAGTCCCGGGGGTGCGAGAGAATGAGACGAGCGAGCGCCGGTGAGCGAGCGAGTCCCAGGGATCAAGAGATGGTCAGACGCGGGGACTTGGCGAGTCCTGGGGATGGAAGCAGAACTGGGGAAGTCAGATAACCAAAAGGGGAAAGAGTCGAGATAAGATAACAGGAGATGGAAACGATTAAGTTGAAGAGAAGAGCCGGGAATGGAGAGTCAAGGGAACTTAGAGTAGAGAAGAGAAAAGAGAACAACGAGAATAGATTAAGAGTACGAGATGAGTGGAGACAAGACAGGGAGGCGAAACAAGACGAGTACAACGAGAAAAAGAAGCAAGTAAAAGTATTGAGACCAGGACACGCGAGAGACGAAACAGAGATGAAAACACAACAGACGAGACGGGTTACGGTAATATCAAGACTAGCGTACCTACTTACTACTCTGCGCCTTATATACTACGTAGTACATATGGCCCAGGGATCAGGCCCAGGTTCCAGCAGCGGGTCACGGCACCAGGGCTTGGGATGAGACCTGGGGGCCGCGTGGGATGGGGCGAGGTTAAGACATGTCGCGTGGCGCGGAGGTCTCGCACTGGGAACGCAGAGACACGCGGTGGTGGTGCAGTGAGGAGGGAGCAGGAGCGGGGCGTGGCGTGCGGAGGTCGGCGGCAGTGATGCGCGATCATGATGCATGATGGGGGTCTTGGCGCGGGTCGGGGGTGACGGGTGGTGCCGGCGCTGGTGTGATGTGATAGCCGAGACCCGGCGCTGATGTGGTGGTCACGGCGGTGATGGCCAGGGGGTGCTGTGAGTGGTGGTGGCTGTGGCGTTGACGGGCGGTGATGGCCGGTGATGGCCAGGGGAGTTGGCCGGGTAGCGGTCCGGGCCCGGGGCAGTTGTGGGGGTGGTTTTGGGAGGGATTGAGTCCTGGGGCCGGGGCTGAGTCCCGGGGGTCGGTAGCGGGTCGTGACAGGAGCCTACGTACCATACAGTATATAAGTCATAGAGTAGCATCCAGTACTCTAGTCTTGATATTACTGTACTTTGTCCCCAGTTCTGTGTTTTGTTCTCTGTTTCTAGTCTTGCATGTTCTAGTTTCCATTTTTCAACTTATCTCAGTTTTGTTTTGTACTCATCTTGTCTTGTCTCGCTTTGCTCATCTCTACTTGTCTCATACTTCAATTTAACTCTGCTTCTCTTCTCTCTCTCTGCCTCAAGTCTCTAAGTCTCTCCTCTCTTCTCTCTTCTCTTGCCTTTGTCTCAACTCGTTCTGTTTCCCCTTTTGTCTCTCTTATCTCAACTCTTTCCCCTTTTGGCTTGCTTAGATCTCTGTGCCCCTCTGCCTTTGATTCTAGGACTCGCTAAGTCCTCCTGCTTGCCCTGGCTATCTGTTCACCAGCCCTGGAACTTGCTCACACACCAGCGCTTGTCTTCACCCGTTCCATTGCATCCCCAAGACTTGCGTTTACCCCAGCACTTGTCTTCCAACCCCCTTCTTCATTCCCGGCACTCACATCCTTGCCCTGGCATGACCGGTGATCACTTGCTCAACCGCCACTTGCATCCCCGGCCCTGCCCTGGTCTCACACACCCCACACTCTTGACAGTACCATTGTGTCTGTAGACATCATGCATGCCACATAAGGATTTGCCCAGTGGACTGAGCCCTCATGGTCAGCAGAATCTGATCCCCTGACAATATCAAGTAACACAACTATGTAAATAGAAGAATTTGCTTGGAGGAACATTAAGTCAGCACAGCAGCCCACAAAAACAGCCATACTATGATTAATTTAATAAGAAAACAAAGTTCTAATAGACATAGATTGGTGTGTTGCTAACAGATATCTGATTAGACACCTGGTGCAGACAATTCAAGTGATTGCACAGTCTCATGGATCCCTGCAATTGAAAAGGGCCCATGGATGAGAGCAATTGTTATTGCTGGGTAAACAGCCTGTGAAGAATAAAGATGCTGAAAATTGCTTAAAAATGATGCCTACTGAGATGCTATAATAAATATCCGTAGTTGCATGATGAGCAATGAGTGCAGCAAATTGATTGGGACTGATTGTAAAAACCATCACAATATTGATAAGCTTAAATCTCAAGAATTCAATCTCTTTCAAAACAAATGATGCTGGAAGGCACACCTGGAAAACAGCATAGAAAACTCCTGCATCTGCCAAGACATATAGGATTCGCCACAAGTTGAATGTTTGGCGTTGTTGACTATCAATATTTGTTTTCAAAAACTTTATGTGTTGCCAGTCATTGAATAAATCCATGAAACTAGGCAAAGACCATGTGAAAGAGCGTACCACAATGAATAAACAATGAAAGATGTTGCAACAATGTTGGTTAAGAATGACAAAATAGTAGTCGAAATCTCTAGGATGGTCAAATCGAGACTCAAAGTTCCTACATCTGCCTCAAAGAGAGTAGGATCTGAGAAGATTGACAGAAAGACAAGTGTGACAACTGTGTATGTTATCGGCCTCTGTGGAGTACTCATCAAGGACATGACACACCAAGAGTACACAGGCAGAGGATCAGAGAAAGATACAGTGCCCAACGTCGTCTTTCAAAAACAACCCACGCACGCCATATAATAAAGGCGTCATTGATGACTGGCTAAGCCATATCAATTTCAGATTGTTGAAGTTTGATTGTAGAAGACTCACAGGGATGAAAGTAAACCAGTTGATGGCAACATTCCAATTTCCAATAATGGAATTGACATGATCAAAACGTTGGAACAGAGGGGTATCGTCTTGGAAAACACGATATTCAACAATTGACGTCCCAAAGTGTAAAAGCAGATTTCCACTAGATGCAAATATACCAAACCAGATGACTGCAAGTTGGCATCTGGTAGACCAAGTTTTGGCCGGACATCTGAATAACAGAGTAGATCAGGTTGAATGCATGAGTCCTTCTCCGAATCAATCGCACTGCCAGGCCACGACAATTGCAATTGGCATCAAGAAACCTGTAGAGAAGTCGGAATCTGGTATTGGCAATTACAAGGGGTATACCATATAGAAAAGTCACAACTGTTGGTAAAACAATCCACTGTATAAATAGATTGTCTCCGATGATTTGAATAATCAGTCGTTCTTCAGGAGTCATAAGCACTCCAGATAATAGATGCTGTGATATGCGACTATGGGTCAAGAGAATGTGGGTGGTCGTAGCTGTCTGAAACAAGATGTGTTTTATATCGGATTCGAAACAATCACCATGACAAGAGTGACCACTCATCATGATGCTGATAACTTTCACATGGAGAAAGAACTAAAAAAAATCATCTGCCGAATGCTATGCTTATATAATTAGATTTTACTCCAAGCTGTACCATGGCATTCCTTGTATAGTGGCGTATAGTTGCTCTCAAGAGGTGAAGAGATTGGTAAACAAATTACTATCAGACAGATTAATGACTACATAATATTATCATGTATATGCACCGTATCCCTCAATCATGCCTTCGTCTTCCTCCCAACATAAGTATCCAGAATCACGAGTTTCTGTCTTGCAAATATCATCATCAAGGTACATATGCATACGAATCTGGGAAATGATGGTGAGTTACCACCGTAGCTTGAGTAACCTAGGAGCAAGATGAATTATTCCTTCGTCGCGTCGTTCCGGATACTGCTCGTTGAACACTGGAATGAGGCTAAGAAGCATAAGGTATGTTCCATTGTCACACGTATATAATAAATCTTCTTATCTTTCCCCATAATTTATCATTTCAGGTTCTCAAAGCCCCGCCCACTGGCAGCAGAACAATACTGAGACCCTCATTGCCTGCCTCTCGGCCAATTCTTCCACAAATACGGCAGTGCTACCTTTGGGGTCGAACAGTTCTTGTGTGTTCTTCAGTTTGACAAGCCGGGATCGCTAATGTGACTAATATCCAAATTCCTTGCACGAGTTCAATTGACACAGTGGGATCAGAACGAAGCATGTACAAAGTGTACTTGAAGATTAGTATGAGGCACCGTGGCTGAGGAGATACAAGACAAGGTTTGATACGCAGTTGGCTTCCAAACCGGATCAATCACCGAATTCAACCTTCAGTCCAGACACACTTCCACCTATAAAAATTTGAGTCAGCAATTCCCAGCACTAATGCTATACCGATAAGTATCGCTAGGCATGTCGCAGTGTCTTATCGACCGATCTTCGGAAGTAAATGCGTCATAATCCTGAAATTCAGACTACCAACCAAACCACGCCCTCGACGGACTACAATCGTCCGTTCATTTCGGAAGGTCAATCTGGGAGACATGAGCCTGGAAAGGTCTCCAACTCCCGTTCCCATTTTGATGGGAAGGATGACATCAATTCTGCCTTCGGCTCCAATGGCCAAATTCGCTACCAGCACTCAAGTAGATTGGAATCAGACTGTGATGTACGGAGAGACAATGATCACAGCCAACAAAACTTACGTGACCGAAAAGAAAGAACATGTTGAGTCGGGAGTCTTCAGAAACGCGGTACATTCGAAGCGGATTATGGCAATCGAGGTACAATTACTTCTCATTTGACTCTCTGTATTTTCATCTTCTGTTCTAGAATTGGTCTCACGGGTGTCATCACTGGGACCCAGCATCAGCGCCGTACATCCGACCTTGATGGCACCGGCGGTACAGGCCTAAATAGGGTTTCCCCATCAAGTGATAGATCCTAGTCGAGGTCACTCAGCTTCGATAGATTCACCTGCAGATCAAACTGTGGGACATCAGGAGCATACGATTACCCCACTGAGAACGTCGCTGACGGAAACCATCAACTCGTTTGTATGGTTTCAGCCCTTCTGGCGAACACTCACCAATGATTT